>JAHPZR010039717.1:20000-70000 GCA_019787425.1 Platygyra sinensis | reverse complement strand
CATGGCAGGTGAACACGCAAATAGGTCCCCTTCCTGGCGCATCTAACTTTTTAGGAATTATGCTCAACAAGATACCTTTTGATGCAGAAGTAGACGCACGCTTTTATGTGATTCTCGAAAACTATCCCATTGGAGACTGAAAATGATTCGCTTTTGGGTTCGCACAAGACATGTTTCTTTTCGTACGAGCAAAGAGCACGTAAAACTGTTTTGAGAGTTGCCATCGAGAGAAATCTAAGATTAAAACAGATAATTACCAAACGCAAATAGATCAGTTGCAAACGGTTTGTCTACCTCTAAAAAAATTCTAAATATAGAATTTTCACGGCGTTTGAGCTGTTATCTTTAAAATCGAACTTTTCGATCGCTCGCCCGATAAGCGAAGCTAGCACGTGCGAGGCACCTAACTTTTTAACTCATTCTTATATTCGGCAAACCTTATCAAGCGAACAAAATCCACATATGTGCAGGATATTGAGTTTAGGTCTTTTGAAGTGTATTGTATAACCTTGAGCGCTCACTTTGTCCAGAAAAAAAAAAACTGAAATCAAACATTAGTTACAATTCGGGATCCTGAGTAATTAGGACGCATGCGTTTACTTCGTCGAAATTGAGCCATTTGCTCAGCGTCATCGGTTGAAAAATTGGAAGATGGAGAGAAATTGCTCGTTTCAGCGGCTAGTTGGTGGCCAATGCGGTCAAGACCCTCGAAGTACTAAAGTCCAAGATTTGGTTCCCTTACTAACTTGTAACAAAGATATATCACGCCACAAAAGCTCTCTAGGGCTGATGACGGGCAGCGGCGTAGACACTGAAGTGGAACTGATTCTAGCAAGGTCTTCAATTTTCAGTTTCCCTTCCAATATTTCTGACATGGATATTTGTCCCGCTCATCGTTCTTCGCTGGGCATCGGGTGGCGAAGGGGTTTGGCGCGTTGTCGTATACCAGCCCAGCTGTCGAAGCACGTCCGCAAATCTCGTACTACGGATCGTGGAATCAGTAAAGACATCTCCAGATTAATTTTGCGTATTACTGGAATATTTCTTCCAGTCGGCTCTGGTAAGTATCCATTCGAATAAAATCTATAGACTACAGTGCTACATTACATTTCATAAAAGCCAAGTCACGTTCGAAAGAGCAATGCTGAACACTAAAATTGAATCATTATTCAATACTTATTATTGTTTTGTCTTTTTTCAAGGAATATGTAGTGAATGTAGGATAACTCTTGGAGAACAGGTCAGAGCCGATTGCCAAGACCCACAACTTATTGCCCTTTCAGAGAGTATTCATGAGCTTTCTTTGGTAAGTACTAGCTATTTTAGGAGTCTCGCACATATCATTGATTTTATATGTAACTATATACGGGATCAAGGTATGAATTTCATTAAGTTACCATAAAACTCTGATTCTGCATCGGCCTTTATTAATCAGACTCTCTAATTATACTTAGCGACGCTATTGTTATGGTTGTTTCTAAAGATTTTCAATTATTTATGCCACGCCTTGTTTTCTATATATTAACATGGAAAAGCCTCATGAACCGTGCGCAATTTAACAGTTGCGTTGCTGTTCTAGGCTGAGGAGACGACTCGTACTCGTCCTGAAAACAGTACCCCAGCTACCCCAGGAGGAAGCTTCTATTTGCCACCTAGCGACGACTCGTCCTCCTCTGAGGAGATCTCCTTTGACAGCACACCAGCTACAACTAAGCGCGAACCAAAGTCCAAGACCGCTGACCCACTCAATGATTATTTGCGCACTCGAGGAATCAGTCCCATTCGTTCTCGGCTACAGCGGCCGTGGGAAGAAACAAGTAAAAGGACACGACGCTACTACGTGCGGAAGGCAGGTCAAGGTCTGTCTACACTTCTACAAGACTTAGCTCCAAGTGATAGTGGTTCTCTCTTTAAGGAAGTCTATTCCTCTGGTGTCATACAAAGAACCTTACAATGTAACGGAGAAGACACCACAAGCAGTTCAGTCGACGAAACCATGATGAGCGCACTCGCCGAGTGCTACCGCGCAGCCGACAGCTGGGAGACGCGTCGGCAAATCCTGTCCATTATGGCTGATAAGTTGACACTGAATCAGCTCCGACACTGGATACCCGATTTATCTCAGTATCGTTTCACCGAGGCCAGACGCCACTGCTTAGTATATGGAAGGGGGGCACCAGTGCTAACAGTTCCGACGCCAAGGATAAGAGTATCCACTGCTCAAATCGACCACTTCATAGCGTTCATCACTAGTCCCCATATTATCCAGGATTTGCCTTTTGGCGAAAGAACAATCATGTTATCGACGAAGGAGACTATCAAGGTTCCAAACGTCATACGGATGATTATCCCAGAGCGAATAGTCATCCAGTATATGACTTACTGCCAAGAGTCTGGGTTCACGCCATTAAGCCGCGCTACCCTTCTGCGGATTTTGAGCAAGTGCGCTGCGTCTGTTCGGACATCGGTTCAAGGCCTTGATTATGTTAGTTCAGCAGGTGCGGAAGCATTTGACGATCTGTGTGATGTTGTTGAAACCCTTGGAGATGCAGGAAAAGGCATGGGATGGGCGAAACAGCAGGAGAATAATCTACGCGCAAGCAAGCGGTACCTTAAAAGCGACTTTAAGGTGGGTGTGACCCGCGCTAAGCAGATCCCTCCACCTCGCTGTCACTCGCCCCAGATCTTTGTCTTGTACGTCCAATATGGCGTCTGCGATCACACACCCGGGTTTTCCGCGTTAAAAAAAAACACCCTCTAACACCTGCTAGCAGTTTAATCGAAATACCATTAAATAGCATCATTTCTATTGTTTTATTTTGTTCAGTTGGCGCTAAATACCGCTAAATATTTGTCAGTCTCATGGTTCTACTGTCCGGCACTCAAAGGCTGATTACTATAAAGGACTAACTCAATGGGCGTGCCAATCGGTCCATATGGAACATATGATAACAAAATGTTAGAGCGGATTTCTCTTGACTGTTGTAGAACTAACCGCAAATGAAATTCCTCAGCCAACCAGGAGCGGAACCCATTAAACAACAAATCAATCAGGAGGCGAAGTTTGTCTAACTTGCGTTTAGTAGTGACATGAGTAAACGAGCGATTGGGTTTAGTTCGCCATTTGATTGGCTCACTGACAACAGACCAAGCCCCTCAATCAATAGGGAAATGAAGTGAACGAAAGTCTGACAGTCATGTGAAACCTTCTCTATCTTTCTCCTTAGTTCTCTTTAAAGCAGCGCTTCTTAATTATAACCTTTTTTTCAAACGTTTGTTGCAGGTCCACGTTTCCCAGAGTTCTACTGTAGCGGATCACTGCAGGTCATACGCTTTAAGCGACCCGAAGGAGCCTTCGTTCCAGGCCGCATGTGATCACGATCACAGTGACGTGTGTAAGCGCTGCGCTACATTGGCGTCAACTCTAAATGATATCGAGGAAGGTTTGGTTGCGCAAAGTCAAAACATGACATCCAACACGAAGGAAGAACTTGTTTTCCGAGTCAGGAATGCAAAGACCGCTATATTGGCGTGGAAGTCTCATCTCCTCCGTTCCGTCAATCAGGATGGCGCCAGAGTACAGCTTTTGGAAGGCATTGATGAGTCGTCTGTTTTAATTGTTCAAGATTGGGCAATGAAATATCTTCCTCGGAAGTACAGAGAAAGTCAGACCGACTGGTTCGGTAAACGCGGGATCCCATGGCATTTGACAGTTGCCACAAGACGAGAGGGAGGGGAGTTGCAGATGCTAACGTTCGCACACATTTTCAAGTCCTGTAGTCAAGACAGCTACGCAGTCCTTGCCGTTATGGCCGATGTTATTCGGCAACTCAAAATCGCCATGCCCGGGCTCAAGACCGTCTGTTATCGGCAGGATAATGCCGGCTGCTACCATTGCGGAACCACTCTCGTTTGTGCAGCAGCCCTTGGCCATGAAGAAGGTGTCAAGATCAGGCGTCTAGATTTTTCTGATCCACAAGGGGGCAAGGCGGCATGTGATCGGAAGGCTGCGACTATAAAGTCACATATGAGGATTTATCTTAACGCTGGAAATGATATCGAGACGCCTGAGCAGATGAGAGACGCAATACTCTCTTCTGGTGGAGTTCCTGGTGTTAACGTAGCATTGTGCGAGGCTGTCCAAGTTCCGAAGGTGCTATCTTCAAAAATAGAGGGTATTAGTCAGCTCAGTAATATCGAGTACAAGGAAGAGGGGCTACTAGTTTGGAGGGCGTATGGTATCGGCGATGGTAAACTCATCCCTAAAGACAAATTGCATTGCCCATCCCCATCTGACCTACCGAGCCTTACCGGAGTTACTCGCTCTTACTCAAGCGCATTTACATCTGTCAAGGAGAGGCGCATAAAAGCATCAGTTCGAGATCCAGATCCACCAGTGAATATCGAAGAGGAAGACAGTAACGTGGCGATCTTCAGTTGTCCTGAGGAGGGTTGTGTCAAAACATTTGTGAGATATTCATCAATGCAGCGGCATTTAGACTGTGAAAAACACCAACGTGCTCTTGAGCGATCTACTCTACTAGATAGAGCTGCTGTTGGATATGCTCAAAGGCTTGAGGGGCAATGCGAAGCTGTTCCCGAGCTGGACGCAGTTGCAGAACCGCCATCTTCTCACGACATGCTACCAAAGGGTTGGGCGCTCAAGTCAAGTGCTTCTCGTAGATGTAGATTTACGTACAAGCAAAAGAACTACCTGACTGAGAAATTTCAACAAGGTGAGCGGTCAGGACGAAAAAGTGATCCGGCATCAGTTGCGCGCTCTATGATGTCTGCCGTGGACTCTCAAGGGAAACGGATGTTCAGCAGTGAAGAGTTTCTGACTGTATCTCAGGTAGCTGGATTCTTCTCCAGACTTGCGGCAAAGAAGTCTCTCTTTAGCGATGATGATCTTGAAGAGGAGGCTGAATGTGCCACCCAGGAGGCAACCATCGAAGAATTGACGAATGAGGTTTCTCGGGAACTTTTGCCAGGACACCCCATCATGTGGGATAAATATAATCTATGCGAAATGACCTCAGGAGGGAAACTCAACACGACCAAGTTGTCGGTTGCAAAACTAAGAGACATTTGCGCCGGGCTTGACATTGCTGTTGATGTATCCATCAAACGTAAACTGCCCTACGCAGACAAAATTGAGGAGTACTGTCAAAAATGTCGCTGCAAAGCGGATAAGTAAAGCCCAAAGTAAGCACAAGGGTGGGGCTGGGGGATGGGAGGAGGGTAATCATAGGGATACGTTCTTCAGTATCACGACCCAAATACCACGCCAAGCCCTAACCTAAGCGTACGTCAATCGTGGGAGAATTGTCATGTACATTTCCTTCTAAGAATCCACGTCACTAAGATGTTGCAGCGGATTTATATAAGTTTGCGCTCTGCGGGAAATTTGTTTCCGGCTTGCGCACCCCCCTCCCCCCTTCCCCCCGCTCCTTTAATAAAAAAATGGAATGGGTCGTCCTTTACCCCAAATACATTTTGTTTTCACTCACATTAAATTCATAATTGGTACAAGGGTGGGGTAGGGGACTAGGGCAGGAGCCTTGATGGGCTCCTGACTAGGGAGAGTGAATAGGGTGTGGTTACGAACTCTTAGCTATTTTCCACTACTAACTGAGCTGAGCTGAGCAATAGCTGAGTGCACTAAGGAGAAAAATGGGAAGTTGTCTCGTTTTAACTTGAAAGAAAGGCGCATTTTGAGCGAAATAATTGAGAGAATTATTGTATTAAATATTTGGAACAAAGGACATGAAAACGTCTTGTGTATGTTTATATCATGATGGAAAATCTTAATTAAATTGTTGCAGTAGCCATGTAATGAACCGTTAAATGCATTGCGTGCAACATCAACAAGAAAACGAAATTGTTTGTATAGGAAAACTTCTTTCCCCTCCCCCGTCAGAAAAAAAAAAAATTAATCACCTTGGTCCGGAAGTGACAAAGGAAAGATTGCGTTACACTCACTAGACTGAGATTTACTACTTGCGCTTAGGACGCTTAGGGATTTTTTTATCATACAAGAAACTAAATGAATACCAAGAGGTTACTCTCTGAGAGGTAGATATTGCAACATATGGATTGAATTTCCGGAAAAGGGTTGCACAAGCTTAGCCTGGAACCGGTGTACAAGCTCGATGTCAAGATATGACCCTAAATTACAAAGTGCGGCAACAAGAAAGCAATGGAAAAATTAACTGAGAACGTCAAAATTATTTGCCTTCAAACACCCATTTGGAAAGTAAGCTATCATCGAAGTATTATTTCAGGTTTACTGGGTAGTTTTAATGGGAAATGGCAGGGTTTTTCAATGGTTTGCTCAGAAAGCGAGCTAAGGCTAGTTGAATTGTTTACATTTCCTGGTTAAACAAAATCTGTTCGAAAGGTCAAATTGGGTCAACTTGCATGGGGTCGCTCGCCTCAGAAATAACTTTTGCCAAGAAAAAAATTATATAACGTTCTAAAACAGCTCTTGTACTTGCTAGAATTGAATTTTGAAAGAATTCTACATAATACCGAGTATGTTTTGAGATGTTTGAAAACGGTATGGAATTTTTGATTTTCAAAGTCTAGAGATTTCGGTTCTCTTCGCTTGCTCTCCAGGAATTCGGAATTACAATTGTAAGTCTAAAATATCATCAAAGCAGCTTAGCAATTCCTCCTAAATAAAATTATAAACTACGGAAAGCCATAATTTGCGATGCGCCTTCACGCGAGTTCGATTATCTGATCATGAAATTTGACCTCATTTCAGTGATTTTTCGGCTTCACGGGTTGTCGACGGTTTTCGTAATTTTCTCAAAAATATGAAAACCCTAGAACCTGAGACTTATATCACGATTCTTAGCATACCATAGGTTATCTCTGGACGAAATATCGAGAGGTCCATTTTTCCGACCTTGTGCCACATTTTTTCAACCTCACTCGGTCCCTAATAGAGAGTCCGCTCTTAAACAGCGGAACACTTTTCCCGTGGTTTTCGTACGCCTTATATATAGAACCAGAGATAAGAAAATTGAAAACTTCCCGTCGCGAAACTAGTCAAAAGAATCAGTTATCACTACATGACGCAGGCGTTTTGTCTTTATTACACTCTCGAGTGTTACGTGCATAGGGGACATTCTTCGTTCATCTTTCGACATGCCTACTTGAACGGCCTGAAGGAACCGTTTAGACCTGTGAACAGGGCAATTTTTCGGATTATTCGTCCGGCAGAAACGGAAAATAAACGATAATAACTGACCGCACATGACTCAAGAAGATTGTGAACGTTGCATGTTTCTAGATTTATGGGATAATAAAAAATGATTTCCGTGTAGTCGATCAGCTCTCAGTATTGACTTCCGGTAGAATTAGGCCTCCACGCGCATAGTATTCGATCGAAAGGTGTAAAAATTCAAAACAGTCGATTTATCTCTCACAGAATGAATTCTTGATATTCCTAACCTTAGTTTAATGTCAAATAAATCCATCTTTTACAGAGATACCAACCTAAAAAATAAAAATCCGGGAGTTCGTCAATGTTACCTTATTTGGCCCTAAAAAGTTGTTCAAAGAAAGGATTAAATCTTTAAAGATTCATCAATACCAAAAAAAATTCCTCAAAATCCAAAAAATTCGGCAATAAATATGTCAACAATTTCTGTGATGTGCTTTTACATGTATTTGTTTTGTCCGGGAGATATGGTGACTTGTGCAGGAGAGAAGTAGAACGTTCACACAGGAAGTTCATTTCTCTATAAAACAAACTCACTGTTTTCTAATGATTTCAAACCCAGAAAGTTAACAGTCGGGAACAGAGAAGACTTGAAAATGTCAGGATTTGATTTGTTATTCACTTTGCCCCCGTAATGTGCCTGCTTGTAATCCTAACAGTGCCAAGTTCACCAGTGCCAGTTATCCCAACTTATCCAAGCGATCCACGAGATCCTTACTATAAGGGTAGATATTGACAATGATTAGTCATTTAATTGTTCTTAGCTGGCTGTAGATAGAAGAAGTTACCTCATTTAGATTTCTTTAAGAACTTATGCCACTCGTTAGCGACATATCGCTGTCATTAATTAACATGATCTTATATATATCTTGATTCAAACATAAATAAAGGATCGCAACTTTCAATTTAACAAAGTTTTATGTTTAGCTCGCAAGGAGAATCAGACGATTCACAACACAAAGCCTTAAATTCAACATACAAATTGTTCATTCATAAAAGTCTATATCCGGCTCGCCAGTAACCATACACACAAAAGAGTTACAAAAGAATTTTCACATAAAAGAAGTTAGTTATATTTTCAGCTCAAAGGTTTACTTCTGCTGTTTGCGAAAGGCTCTCTCCGCCTTCCAATTTATTTTCCACCTGAACTCAAATCGCTAAGCAGATTATTTCCCACTCGCCTGAGGAAACCACTTTGAAGATCTGAAGGAGAAGTGAGAGCGCTAAAGGTGACGGTCATCCTTAGTTAAGTTTAGCGTAACCTTTGAAAATTTTTCTATAATATAAATCTATTTACACGGGAAAGCAACTAAGACTTATGTGAACGACTCAAGGACTAAGTACTTTTAGCCTGCAGAACAGGCGTAATTTTTTGCGTATTTCAGGGGAACAGAGGCGAAAGCGAGGCGAGCGTGGCGAGCGCGAAGCGCGAGTTGCGTGCGAGGGGAGGATCGCTAAAAAATCCCGCCTGTCCCATACCATTGTTCAAGCCGTTCCGGCGTTCAAATATGAACGCGGCTACCTAATTGGTTACTTTGAAACATGTGATCCTCGAATGTTTTTCCAATATGTAACACAATCACGTACAGTCATTTGAATACAACAGATCGATTCGCGCTAAAATTGTTCAGTGAATTTAACTGGAAATACGGTCAATAGGACTCATCTGCTCCGTGCAACTCTTCGTGTGTTTTCGAAGTTGCCTCCTTGGCCCTCCTCACCTACATGAAATTGCCTGCGACCATAGTTAACTATGCTGAGACCCGTCCCTAATTCCCCATCAGATTTCTTGTTTTTACTAGCGCCTTTCGCTCTTATTTTCCCATGTTTTCTCCGTTTTGTCCTCCGAACAGTTCGAAGGCAATAACTTAGTCATTAAAATTTGCTCATTCAAGGGCTTTTATGCACCCTGCTCCGTCGCTACGGACTGTGTTTTGCGATGCGCATTGCTAAGGCCAAGCTCGGTTTGCTGGGAAGAGAACTACTCTGACACAAATCTTTGCCATAATTTGGCCACTAAGTTAAGTGGCCGTTTATTGTGAGAACATCTCAAAATACAACGAACTGGAAATATGTACCTTTTCCCAGCAAAGGTGAGGGCAAACACGCCAAAGCCCTGAACGCGTTAGCGTGACAGGGCCGCCCCACCCAAAGCCAAAGCAATGCACAGCGCCCAAACAATACCAAACAATAACAACTGAAACATGATTATTGCATCTAACCAAGTGGCCCCTGCACACATGGTTTGATCTACAACTGTTAACTTGTAAACTATGATGTAAAATAATTAAGTTATATTCAAAGTTAGTTACCACGTTTAGGAAAACAATTGGCCCCTGCACAAATGTTCCCAAGGAGGCAACCATATAACAGGAAAAAAGCTCTATAGGAACTATCTTCTAATAACTGAGTTGACCCAGCACACAAGGTTTGATGCTCAAATTGGTAGCCTGCCTTACCACATGCAAAATATCAACAGAAGACTCGAGCTGAAGGTTCAATGTACCTTGCGGGAAACGATTGGCCCCTGCACAAAGGTTCCCAGTCAGGCAGCTAAATAACTTAACACCAATCAAGTGCATGAGGCACTGTTAGCCCTAGAGCAAGGGCTCTGAATGAACCAAGTGGCCCCTGCACACATGGTTAGATCAAAACATTATAACATAAGATCATTCAACAAAAGGCGCACCTTGCAGGAAACAGTTGGCCACTGCACAAATGTTTCAATCAGGGAACGCTACACATATAATACATCTAGCACTATTGGTTACCAGTAAGATACATGCGCTCCTAATGCAGATACACTTGGCCCTTGCACAAAAGATCTGCACTCTCATTAAGGAAAAAGCAATGTAGACAAATGTTAGACTAGCAAGCATGAGCATATGGCACTGGGTTAAGTAGGAACTGCCGAAATAGTCCCCATTGTGGAAGGGCGTATATAGCGAAGAAAAGCATTGGATTTCCAGCGCCCAAAGGTTCGAATCTGTGTGTCAGACATACCCTTAGCTGCGGCCCAAGAAGCTGCTCCAATTCTAAAACTGTGTGTCTTATATTGAGCTACATTCAAATTGCAAAACTGAAGGTCTTCCGTTAAAGCGGCGACAAAGCAAGATCGAGATATTGGAGAGGCATCCGGCCAGCAAAAAAGAGGTCCCGGAGACTGTCCGCGCAAACTTAGAAACTCTAACAGGAGAGAAACTGGGCAAACAGGCTTCTCTCGGTATATGAAAATATCTACTGGATTAGACGCGTCACTATGCTTGTAATTCCTAAGTGTTAACTTGATCGCACTGACAGTACCCTCTCGTGTTTTCAAAAATACCGTATGACTGATGGCAATTATATTTTGACAGGGTTGATGAGCCCGAGATGTAATTTCACCCACTCTTAGGGCAGCGAAGAAAGCAATCGCATACATGGCCTGAATTAATTTCCTACTATATAATGAGGATTTTGTGTGTTCACATGCTAGAATAATATTTTCAAGTATTGGCAATGTGATGGGTAACCGAGAATCTGCAGAAGGGTGAAGTTTACTATAGCCCCGGAGAGCGAGCTGAATCATTTCGGACTTAGTTGGGTCAAACAAAGAAGCTAATTTATGAGGATAACTAAGTGCTGATATGTAGCTTGCAACTGTAGAGGCTGCATATTTTTGTTCAGCTAAAAAGGCTATAAACAGGGCCAACGTATGAGTTGAAACTGGAAATAGAGGGGTTTGGAGCTCAAGCTTATCCCTTTTAAATTGCTGCAAAATCTGCCATGGACGACGATAAGTATTTAAAGAAGTGGCACTCAAACTTGCTTCTAATAACTGGGCTAGTCTATTACCCAGTTCTCTGGTAGAAGATGTGCTGGCAGGGGGGTTGGTGCTGAATCCATACCCCGGGACAATGTGTGGAATTTGTCGACCTGTAAACGAGACAAACTATCAGCTAGCACGTTCCTAACTCCTGGTATGTGGCGTGCCCGAAAGAAAATATTGTTCCTCAGGCAAATAAGAACCATTGCGCGCAGTAATCCAAGCATCTTAGTGTCTTTCGCAGTTTGCTTATTGATGACGTGAACTACACTCTCGTTATCAGTCATAAAGAGTACCCTCTTGTTTCTCAATTCACTACACCATGTACTTAGACCGACTACTATAGGAAAAAATTCCAGAAAGCAAATATTATTTGCTTTCCAAGCAGCAGGCCAGGTACCATAAGCCCAGTGCTTGCCAAAGAGGATGCCATACCCGCTAGATTGTGCAGCATCTGTGTAAAACTTTAAGTTATAGGAGGTCGACCAGACTTCCTCTAAGAAAAAGGACCTCCCATTGAAAGAGGCTAAGAAGGTTTCCCAGATTCTTAAGAGGCTGTCTCTCTAAAAACCGACCACTGATTTTACTTCGAAAATTCGATTTTTCTCATAAGCTGGGATTTTAAAGCCCTTACCTAGTTAATCACTAAAATGAGTTTCATTTGATTAAAAATTGTAATTGAATTTTCCTAGGCTTAGTTAAAGTTCGGTCCGCTGGACCCAAGTTGCATGCCTGCCGAAACTGGACAAATAGCACATATTGCCGTCGCTCTAAAAAAATTAATATTCGCTCAAAAGTCCCAATTCTTTTTTTAAACTATGGATATATCACAACAGTTTGTTTAGCCATGTTTCAATTATAATTCAATGTGGTTCCTTCAACGGCTGAAAGCAGATTTTCTACCCGTTAAATCGAGTTTTGAACCATACACGAAAATAGCGCTACTTTGAAGGCGCGTTTTAAAAATGTGGCACCTGTTTGAAACCGCTGAACTACATGGATAGAAAGTATAAATAACACTTAATTCAAAACAATAATATAATTTGTCTGCCCACTAGGTTTTCAAAACTAACGACCGCTTAAAGTTCGGGAAATTTGGAAAATACTTAGTGAGTAACTGCATACAACAATGGTCAGCAATACAAAGAACACGGAAGTATGTGACTGTCACGCTCGACACAGATCAGGAACGTATAAATGTACCTTGTATACAAACCTACTGCTGGAAGGAAAAGCTGGCAGTTTTAATGCTACCCAGGATTCAAGGATTGCTACAAAGGATCTTAAAGCCAGGTAAGAGATTTAGGTGAATTTATAGGAGCACTTCACGAAGGCGAGTATGCAGTTACTCACTAAGTATTTTCCAAATTTCCCGAACTTTAAGCGGTCGTTAGTTTTGAAAACCTAGTGGGCAGACAAATTATATTATTGTTTTGAATTAAGTGTCATTTATACTTTCTATTCATGTAGTTCAGCGGTTTCAAACAGGTGCCACATTTTTAAAACGCGCCTTCAAAGTAGCGCTATTTTCGTGTATGGTTCAAAACTCGATTTAACGGGTAGAAAATCTGCTTTCAGCCGTTGAAGGAACAACATTGAATTATAATTGCAACATGGCTAAACAAACTGCTGTGATATGTCTGTAGTTAAAAAAAAGAATTGGGACTTTTGAGCGAATATTAATTTTTTTAGAGCGACGGCAATATGTGCTATTTGTCCAGTTTCGGCAGGCATGCAACTTGGGTCCAGCGGACCGAACTTTAACTAAGCCTAGGAAAATTCAATTACAATTTTTAATCAAATGAAACTCATTTTAGTGATTAACTAGGTAAGGGCTTTAAAATCCCAGCTTACTTCATAAGGGCTGGGGTATCATGTGGGACTTTCTCTGAATAAATGGCAACAAAAACTTGAAAAGCTGATACCCACTGGTCTATGGATTGGACCGTCTGTCTTTTAGGATTAGGGGCAAGTGTTAAAGTTGGTTTCCCGCCTTCTCCCTTTTCAACCCTGAACGTGTAATGTTCATCGGACTGAGTAAGGCTACTATTTAACAGGATAGCAAAGTCTACATACTCATTGGCCCATATTTGCTTTTTCACCTTATCCGGTACTCGGTGTGTTAATGGGACAGCGGAGGATAAAAAAGTGTTCTTACTTGGTGGTGAGACTACTTCACAGGGAAACAAAGAACCAGTTACTTGCTGTACTGCCGAGTCCACAGTTTGTTGCACAGATTGGTCGGTGTTCCTAGGGGAGAGGTTGGTTTCTGCAATGTCTGAACCGCCATTTACAGGTGCACTATCCCCAACAGTGGGATCCGGAACAAACTGTATCCCTGGAATGGCTGATGGAATGGATGGAGGAGCCTGGACAACTTCCTTCAGGGCATGAGTTACTGCTGATGCAATGTTGTTGGACAGGGTTGATAGCATTTCTGGAGATAATGCCAGTTGCGTTGGTGCTGGTGCCCCCTGGGTGGATGCTGGAGACCCTGACTGCACTGGCTGTAGCAGGGAGGGGTGTGGATGCCCCGGCTGGTCTGGAGCTGCAGTGGTGTGGTCCACCACCCGACGTCTCTTTGCAGCTCTCTCAGGGTTGCTTTGTACCCTCCGAGGTGGCATACTAGCAAGTAAAATTACACTTTGGGCATTATGATTCATGTAAAGGAATGAAAAAACAAAATTACTGCACTAAAGGCTGCTGAGAACAATGGTTAACTGAGCACCCATGAGGAAAAAACCAACATAAAATAAAGCCCCAGAAACAAAATGTTAAAAGCAAGGACACTGATTGAAATGGCTTGACACTGCAACAAGATGTTGCAAACTTTACTATAACATCACAATGTTGTTATAGGCATACAAATGATGCAACAGCATATCCGGTACATGAATGGCACAGAGCAGTATTCGAGGTTGATGCACTTTGAGCTTAAAAATTGAAATCTTATGACCTATTATATGATTCCTACGAGTTAACAGAATCCCATATGGACCCTGGTAACACGTTCTTAAGATTATGACACAACCAAACCGAGCTGTAGTTTTAATGTCGGTGAATTTACACGCCTGGAAAACAGAAATTATAACCCCCGTTCTGTGCAAACCCTTGTTACTGCTCCCGCCGAAGTAAGTATCATGACCAATGCTGACCAAAGCCAATAGTGTGTCCTTACAAAACAAATGGGTGGTGAAATACAAATGCCACCCTTAACAAAACTGGGGCTGCAGCTAATAATTAATGTGCTGTAAACCATAATTATAATATCTATCGTAAAAACTGCATCAACACACAGGGTGCTCAGTACCACTGGTGAAATTAATATAGCTCAATAACTGAAATGTCCCGAACTCAACACTGACGAGGTTATCCAACCTAAAATTTTTAGCTTAATATTGCTTGACTTGGGACAATGCCCATAAAATGGCTCCCCTATAGCTACGATAAAGGGCCTTATTTCCAATGTCGTTCAGATGGGTACCATCAGGCGCGTAGACTGCATTATTTGTTGGATTAATCAAACCACGATGTTGCCAACACTTCGCTGTAGGTATGATGCGTAAAGACTCCCTGAGGTAGCCATTCAGAAGTGCAGTTCTATCGTTATACCCGACGAAGGGTTCGTTCTGACGAGCAGTTACTTCGCATACTGCTATAAATCGTAAGCTCAATTCTGTAAGTAACAGCTCTGCTAGAGCGACTATTGAGAGGGCAATTGTTTCGGGGTCGCTATCTTTGTCACATAAATCGTTCGAACCCAGCTCGAGGACCACAATGTTGGGGGCGGCGCTGCGAATCTTATCGAGATCGTGTTTGATCATTTTATCGACTGTTCGTCCCCCGATCCCGTGAAAGATGATGGAGCATATATTACTCAATCCTAGATTCAGATCGTAAGGTCCGCCTGAGTGATTTGGAGCCGCGAATTCCTTAAGTCTTCGTACAAACGAATGCCCTAACACAAGCACACGTGGTTTCTCGTTCGCCGCCGCCATGTGAGACGAGCGATAGGCATTAAACAGCTATTAAAACTACTAGACACAGCTTACGTAACTTGTTCTCTGGTGAATGTTCGTGAAAACCGTCTAGTGCTTCTCTCCAGTCGCCTGCCAAATGAAGGGGAGACTCTGTAAGAGAAGTAATACGCGAGATAACCGCGCGAAGAAACTTGCCCTTCATCGAAGCTTCTATGAAAGAGGCTTGTAACCTGATGCTCACGTGCCTACATCAAACTTTATTTAGGGCCCGGATGTGACTCCATCCGGGAAACTAACCACGGCTCAGGTTGCATAAAATTATTTATCCCCACTGGTAATAAATCGCATTTTTTTAAAACAAAAAGCTTAAAAAATTAATATTAATATTATTATTGTTATTACTATTATTATTAACAATTATTCACCGAAGTGGAGGTAAATATCCACCACTTTCACCGACACTAAGGTGAATAATTGTTTTAGTATATACCACACAAGCTGAATAACTAGCGGCCAAAAGAGTAACTTTATTTGTGATAACGTACCGACAAAAGCCAATTTGTTTTTCTTCGGCTGCTCGGAGGTGAATAGTACTTGGCTAATCACCTCCGAGCTAGCCAATCAGCGCGCGCGAAAAGTACTATTCACTTGTGTGGTATATACTAATTATTCTTATTACCATTATTGTTATTGTTATTATTGTTATTGTTATTGTTATTGTTATTGTTGTTGCTGTTGCTGTTGCTGTTGCTGTTGCTGTTGCTGTTGCTGTTGCTGTTGCTGTTGCTGTTGCTGTTGCTGTTGCTGTTGCTGTTGCTGTTGCTGTTGCTGTTGCTGTTGCTGTTGCTGTTGCTGTTGCTGTTGTTGTTGTTGTTGTTGTTGTTGCTGTTGTTGTTGCTGTTGTTGTTGTTAGCCGGGGACAGCTGAGTACAAGAAGCCCAAAGGCTCTTGATTTGCCTGGGAAAATCGGGCAACGGCCGCGAGATTGAAGGCAGTTGATTACAAGTGGAAAAACTGAAAAGCTGAAGATTTGTCGAAGGTCGATATTAGCAGATATGTCCACGATTGAACGCTATTGAGATTGAAATTCCTTATGATAAGCATCGCAAAGTGTCCTCATTGGTAAAAAGTCACCAAAACACACACATTTCGGTCAAATATGAAGTAAAAATAGATTACTTCATAGAAAGTGCGACGTACGGATTTTTATTCACGAGTTGCAAAACTTTGCAATACGAACGAGTGAGTTTTCAAAGTTTTGCAACGAGTGGATATTCTTTTCTTTGCGGAAAAGAACCTATCTGTAGCTTCTACCGCCGCAATAAACACAAACTCGCCATAAATTCCATGTGCTCAAAGACAACTTTATTTTCCAGCCCATAATGATATTTAACAGATCCAATCCCCCCGCGCAGGGGGCGCCTGGGGCTTTTCAACTTAACAACAATAGGTTCAGTTCAAATCGTCTGTCCATCCTCCCCCCCGAAGAGCGAATTCGGGGGCATCAGCTCTTTCCTTCACATCACTTTCCTCGATTATCTGAGACGTTCAATGGACACAGTCGGGTAATTGGGCGGGTAAACTTGTGGCCTCTCGTGCTCACTTGGACAACTCGCACCTGCCCATCTTGCCCTGGAAATACTTCTTCTACTCGTCCCAGAGGCCATTGTCCGCGTGGTGCGTTTTGATCTACCACCAGCACTACATCTCCAATCTTCAGGTTATCTTTCTTATCCCTCCATTTCTTCCGAGTGTTCAGCGTTGCTAGAAACTCCTCTCTCCACCGCTTCCAGAATATCTTCACCAGGTTCTGAATTAATCTCCATCGGTTTCTGGGATTAAATGCCAGCTCATCAGTCACTTGAGGTGCTAACTGTCCTCCTAACTGACCAATCAAGAAATGGCTCGGCGTTAGAACCGGTTCGTCGCGAGGGTCAGTTCCCTCATAGGAAAGGGGCCTCGAGTTCATAAGAGCCTCTACTTCTTTGATTGCAGTCTGCAATTCGTCATCATTGAGTCCGGCATTCCCCACTATTACCTTCAGAGTCTTCTTGGCTACTTTAATCAACGACTCGAACACGCCACCAAAGTGCGAACCAAGTGGGGGATTCCAACTCCACTTAATCCCCTTGTTTGCCGCATCATCTGCAATTCTCGTTTGGTCCAATGATTGAATCAGTTCCCTCAGCTCCCTTTCGGCTCCCACAAAGTTCGTTCCATTGTCGCTAATAACTTCTTCTGGCTTTCCTCTAGTGGCCACCATCCGACTAAATGCCTTCAGGAAATCTGCAGTGCTCAGTGAGAATGCCATTTCTAGGTGAACAGCTCTAGTTGCAGGACAAGTAAAAAGACACAGATATCTCTTGGCAGATACTCTTCTTGTTATTTTCGTAACAAACGGTCCAGCATAATCCACACAGCACTTGGCAAACGCCCTCATCGGCATCCCCAGTCTCGACGTCGGGAGTGGTGCCATGATTTGCGTTGCTGGCTTTGCCCGTCTTCTCTCACATGACTTGCATTCTTGATCCCAATTTTTTACTTCCTGCCGACCGTCTATGACCCAGTAACGACTCCTCACTTGGGCCAGCACGTGATTCACTCCTGCATGGCGGCAACGATGGTGAACATCAGCTACAACCAGTCGCGTGATATGATGCTTCTTTGGTAGAATCATCGGATGGGCAGCATCATAAGGAAGTTCTGCTCTGTTTAGTCGCCCTCCTACTCGCAACACGCCTAGTTCATCCATAATTGGGGTCAACGGGTTCAAATGGCTCTGCTTACTGACTTCTTTTCCACCTTTCAATTCCTTTATCTCTTTCGCGAATCTCTCCATTTGTGCCTGTTTCACCCAGAGCTTTCCGGCTTTATCCAGTTCAGCTGGGGTTAGTGTAACTTCTCCACAGGTTTCAATTTCTGGATACTCAGGTTTCGCTGATTTCTTCACTTTGGCTAATAGTTTGGCAACAAATCTTAACACCCACGCTGTGACTCTGATCAGCCTGGTCCAACTGGAGAACTTCAAGGGATCTAACCATGTCTGGGAAATCTCTGCTGCAAAGGTCATCTTCGACTTTGCTATCTCAGCAAGATAGTCTTCAGAACGTTCTTCTACTTTGACGCGTTTCCTCTGAGGCCAATCTTCTTCCTTTTTGTACAGAAACTCGGGCCCGCTAAACCAACGATTATCAGTCGACAGCTCCGTCGCGTGTAGCCCTCGTGTTGCATCATCGGCACAGTTTAAGTCAGTCGGGACGTGGCGCCATTGTCTGGGGTTAGACTTCTGATGGATCTCTGAAATCCTGTTTGCAACAAATGTCTTGTACCTCCTAGACTGACCCTGAATCCAGCAAATGACGTCCTCGCTGTCTGTCCACAATGTGCAGTTCTCAAAAGGTACTTCCAGTAGCTCCGAGACCTTTCTAAACAGTCTCAGTCCTAGCACTGCGGCCATGAGCTCTAATCTAGGAATGCTTGTCGCTTTTGTAGGCGCGACTTTAGCTTTTGCTGCAACAAACCGCACAGTTATTTCTCCATCTTCATATTCATACCGAACGTAACTGACTGCTGCATAGGCCAACTGTGAAGCATCTGTCATCGTGTGGATGGAAGTGTCAACAACGCGTTTCCCGGTCACACGGTAACATCTCGGCACTTCAACACAAGACAGTTCTGGCAGTTCACAGAACCACTCTTGACACTTCTTCCTTAACTCCTCCGGGAACTCGTCATCCCAGCCTAATCCAAGTAGCCAGGTCTCCTGCATAGCCATCCTGGCTCTGACTGTAAATGGTGCTAACATTTGCAATGGATCAAACAACGTTGCAAGTTTCTTTAGGAATCCCCGCTTTGTATACTCAATGTCCTGTGGCAGTTTTAACAGGAACGTAAATACATCTACTTCAGCATTCCACTGGACTCCCAGAGCTTTCATGCAAGGTAGCTCAGACTCTTCAATGTTAACATTTGCCACGCGATCTTCCACCGGGATATCTTCTAGCACCTTAGGTCTATTGCTACACCAACGCCGTATCTTGAAGCCTGCTTTTCCTAGTAACCCAATGAGTTGATCACGGGCGTCTACTGCTTCATCTTCTGTCTCAAGTGATGTCATGACGTCATCCATGTACATCTGTAAAAGTATGATAGCTGCTGCTAGGGGGCAGACGTCTTTGTTATCTTCTGCATGCTGCCGCACAATGTACTGGGCAAGGTACGGCGAAGCGCGGTCACCAAACATCAATCTTATCGCTTCGTACACGTCTGGAGGTCTGGTAAGATCTAATCCTCTCCACAAGAAGCGATGGTATCGCCTGTCTTTCTTTGCCATAACTACTTGGGAAAACATCTCCGTCAGATCTGCCACCAGGGCCACTGGGTTTCTGCGGAAGCGTAGTAACACGTCAAAATGTCCTGTTGAAGCTTTGGTCCGGGCAACATGGTGTCATTAAGGCTTATTCCTCCATATCGTGCGGCCGAGTCGTAGACTATTCTCACCTTGGTAGTTTCTTTATCTTCCCTCACCACAGGAAAATGGGGTAGGTACCAGCTTGGCCCATCATCGACTTCTCCTGGCTCCAGCTTTCGTATATAACCCTTGGTTACATTGGCCTCCAATACTTGGCAGTATTTCTCAGCAACATCCGGTCTTCGTTTAAGATGTCTTTCAAGAGAGTAGAGTCTGTCTTCAGCACTCTTTCTGTTGCAGTACAGCGGTGGTTCATCATCTATCCATGGAATCGCCACTTCATACCGGCCATCATTATAACATCTTGTCTCCGCCGTTTTTCGTGCTGCAAGCATTTCTTCTGGTGTCAAAGGCTTGTCCCGATCTGAGATACCCATCACATCTTCATCCCACATCTTCCGCATCAGGTCATCAGCTCGCAATTCTGGAGTAGAGTTCACATGAAACGTGTATGTATGGCTGGCTGCTTGACACTCGCTTAGTGCTCCTGGAACATGCCCAACAATTGTCCATCCGAGTGGTGTCTTTACACCCACAGGTTCTCCTGGTTTCCCTACACGATGCTCGAGTGGTAAAAGCAGTTCCTCATAATAGTCACTTCCAATAAGTAAGTCAACCTCTCCATGCCCAGCTGGCTTTGGTATCTCCAAATCGCAAAGATGACTTAGACTTCTCGTAGTGTGGAACCAATCTACTGCTTTCATCTCACAAATGTTCGGGGCTGTCCATAAAAGGATCTCTCTCTTAGCACCACCGTCCAAACTCTCTAGCTGCACAGTAACAGTTTTACTATCCGTGACTATTGACTTCGCTCCAAAGACTGACACACGTAACGGGCGACTCTCGGCTTCTAGACCCAGTACATCAGCTATCTCCTCTTTCAGGTACGATGAGCCAGAACCTCCATCAAGAAAGGCGTTAGCTTTAATCCTTACTCCGTTTTTCCCTTGCAGGATCACGGGTACCATCTGCAGGGCTACTCTGCCAGGGCGTGGCACACTAGCGCTTTCATCAATCACTCCACAAGTGGCATAGGTTGCAGGCGTTCCAGTCACTGGAGTCCCTTCTACATCGGCTTGGGAAGGGTGAAATGTCTCCGCTGAAGGGTTCAGCTTCGGTGGCTCTATGGTCACATGCAGCTGTGCGTGATGCCTACGGTCACATCCTTCAACAGGACATGTCCCTTTCAGTAAACAACGTCCAATACGGTGGCTCCTCTTGAGGCATCGAAAACATAGGCCAGACTTCTTCGCCAACTCCCACCTATCTTTAACAACTGCTTTCCTCCAAGTTTCACACGATGTGATTCCATGCTCTTGCTTGCAGATTGGACATTCTTCTTTAATTCCTGAAGTTGCAAATGTGTTACTCTGCATGTCTTTCTGCTTCTTGGACCACCTTGATCTGCCTGAATTTGGTCTCAACTTCCCATCATCTTGTTTAGAGGTTTCTATTGTCTTCGGGCAACCAAGGGCCATCTCTTTGACTTGGACTTCCATTTCTAGCCACTTGTCTAGGTCAACTAGGTCAACTGTCTTGGGCTGCAACTCTAGCTTTCGTCTGCTCCACCGTTCAGCAATTACGGAAGGTAGTCTACTGATAACTAGCTGCATGTTGGCTGCCGCTTTCAGATCTGCTCCATGATCATAGCTCTTTAGTGTCCTTACAATGTTGTGTAAGTTATCCACAAATGTCCTCAAACTCGAAGTGTTGTCGTCCTTAAGTGCAGGTAATTCCAAGAGCTTGTTAATTAACGACTTTGAAATGAGTTCCGGATTTCCAAACCGGTGAGTCAATTCCTTGATAGCTTCTTCATACATTGTTCCAGTAAAGAACATTCCAGCGATGGCTTTCTCTGCTGATCCCCGTACTGAGGCTTTAAGATAGATCATCTTTTGTGTTTTCGTGAGCCGTTGATCATGTACCAGTGCTTTGAACATTCCGTACCAGTTGGGCCACTCACAGGGGTCCCCATGAAATACAGGCAGGTTAATCTTGGGAAGAGAAGATACCACTGCTGACCTCACGAGACCTGACTTCGTCAAATCCACAATCGCGTCTTTGCCTTCTGTGTCCTTAGGAAGATTTTCCTCATCCTTCAATACGTCTGGTTCTTCCTCGGGTTTCGTTTTTGTTAGCCACTGCTTCACTTTATTCACTCTGAACTTAGTTTCTTTGTCAGGGGAGTCTTCGTCCTTGATTCGAGGTTTCAGCTCCATCATGATATTGTCTGCTTTGCCTGCCACCGACGTATTCTCTTCAAAGTCTTTCATTCGTTCAGCAATATCATCTTCATCTGCCTCTTGCTTTAGAAGCAAGGCCTCTTTCTCTTTCCTAACAGCTTCTTGTTCTGCTTCCTTGATTGCCAATTGTGCATCGAGTTCGGCTTTCTGTGCTGCAATTTTAGCTTCCAACTCTACTTTCTCCTTTACCTGCTCTACTCTTAGTTTAGCTAGATCAACTTCCCTTGCTACTGCTCTTGCGCGTGCTCTAGATGAGGACGAAGTTCCCTTGCTTATTTTACTACTACTTTTCTTGCTACTCTGAAAACCAATACTAGCGACTGAAGTATTACCGGCTGGATCTATTCGTTTCGATTCTTTGGGTGCAATTGGAACATTAGACTCTGATCCATCACTGTCTATTTTGAGTTCCTGATACTCAAAGGTTCTACAAATAAGCTCCTCTACAACTGCTTGGGATTCTATCAACCACGTGTCCGCATCTTGCAGTTCCTTATCACAACTACACATAGTCTGAAATTCTTTATGATTCTCTATCAATTGTTCCCATGCTCTATTTAGTTGAGTAACTGCAAGTTCAATTAACTTACGGCTCTTCCGTGACTTCAGATACTCGTCTATGATGTTTATCTTCTTCGTCAAATTAGCTCTCATCGATCTCCTTCTGTTCTTTATCGTCAGGAGCTTGTTTTGACCAGGAACATCGGTGTAATCGCTCAAATAGCTAGGAAGGTTCCGTTCACGTGTCGCGAGTGTGTTTTCCTCCTCCGCAGCGACTGATTCCTCTTGCGATTTCGAGGACTTTTCCGCCATGTTTCGATTCTACAGTTCTATAATCCAACGCCGATACTATTCTCCTTCATCCGGCGCTCGAAGGACCACTATGGATATTCTTTTCTTTGCGGAAAAGAACCTATCTGTAGCTTCTACCGCCGCAATAAACACAAACTCGCCATAAATTCCATGTGCTCAAAGACAACTTTATTTTCCAGCCCATAATGATATTTAACAGATCCAATCCCCCCGCGCAGGGGGCGCCTGGGGCTTTTCAACTTAACAACAATAGGTTCAGTTCAAATCGTCTGTCCAACGAGTGAATAAAAATCCGTACAAAGCACTTACTATGCAGTAGTCTGTTTATTGTATATATGACGAGAATTAAACACAATCATTAAATCAGTTTTAGTTTTTTTTTCCGGCACCATAAGTTTACATGCAGAACGCTGAGAACGTAATGAATGACAGAGCGTAATGAAAAACAAATCCGCTTTCCAGTCCAGATATAGGCGTACAACGAGCCTTCACAAGCTTAAATATAATAGGGGAGAATTCGTAAATACATAGTGAGAAATCTTTTCGTTTGTCCATAATTACTGTCAGATTCAATCATGTCATGGCGACGTTTCGCGCTGTGCAAAGACAAATTCGGACTCCGTTGACTTACACTGTTTAAATTTGAATGTTCCTCCTTGAATGTTGTTGGCTTTCTGATGTTAAATTTACTTCCTCGGTTTCTTGAATGGCCATTGATTCTCAAACTGAAGTTCTAGCGCTCAAGATATTTGTTAGATATATTCCATTGCTGTTTTTCCGAAAGTGAAGTAAAACGGGAACCGAAGCCATGTTATCGAGACACAAACTTCAAGCGGACGCTGATTTCAAGACCGCGCTTCTCGGAAGCCATTAGAGTGCTTAACTCTGATTGGCTTAGTGATTCTATCATGAACGGTGATTGGTTATATTTTTCACATGTGAAGAACGCTATACGCAAACCTGATTGGACGTATCGCTTTTTTCACCGGCGAAATATAGCACATATAGAATTCTATTTGCAAGGTTTATTGCCTAAAATTCTCGCTATATATACAATAATATGAAAATGTCAAATAACCCTGCCAAATATGAAGTACTATTTAAACAATACTTGCGTTCAATCCTGGACATAAGTGAAAATTTCTTACTTCCTCTTTGGGTCGTCTAATACGCTCCACTCAAAAATCGAGTAGAGCTCCGCGTTTACAGTCTTAAGATAGCATTAGTGTAGTTCGTAGTTACGCTGCCCCAACGCGCGGCTAGAAGAACAATAAAGTGAATAGTAGTGAGACCTAAAGGAAATTTTACTGCATGAACGGTCAGCTTTATTTTCGAGAAAAGTATGCCACATTGTCATACCTCCCAACTCAAATACGTTTCACGTATGTGTCACGTGTCGTGGGTAAAGACTCACCAACTCCCTAGAGAAACAACAACAACGTGATTAGGTTGTGCTTTTTGAACTAAACCTCGGCAAATATTTGAGCCAGTCAGTGTCAACCAAACGATTTCTTCGCATTTTTTTCCATTTTAAGTTGGGAGGTATAGCAAAACACTTAATGTCCCGGGCGAATGTCGACTGGTCCCACGGGAAGTACAGGACAGGGCGACTGGTGAGTTTTTTTCTCCTTGACCTTAATGTTCCCCGAGGCGAACACTGAGGGTCTCGGGGAAAAAAACTCACTGTTTACCTTGGGGCCAGTCATTAAGTGCTTATTCACACATACATCAGTTGTTTTACAAGATTGAAATTAAAAAAGATTTAACTGAGTTTAGTAATACATGTTTACCGTGTGGGAGTAACATCGATCGAGGAGCACATTAGGTGATCGATCCCATTTTAAATAAAACGGTTCTAGTGGCTCCGACGTTAAACCGATTTTGGATTACTTACTGGTGAAAAGATTCAAAATTTTCTTGCAGAAGTAGGAGTTGGGAGGAAGATTCAGTCCGGTGCTTCGATGTCACCAACATCCGTCATTTTTAGTGAAATGGAATACATTTTTCAGGAGGTAGAAGAAAATCCCTGAACCAGGGGCTGCCCTGAGTTCGAACCGTATTCAATGTTTCAAGAAAATAGCGCGGAAAACGCACTGCTACCTAAGCCGAAAAAAGTCGTAAATATGCCTAAAGGTCTCTAAGTTTTCTAAATATCTTGGAAACTTCTAAATACCCCTATAAAATATCTGGATATTGTGGAAAGCCCTAATTCAAGAGTTCACAAGTCATACATGCATGTAACTGTGAAGTGTTTAAGTCAAATGATAGCCTCTAGATCAGAACCTTGAAACATCGGCAACGTAAAGGACACCTGAAGTACTCAAGTTTATTCAAGGATGTAGGTGAACTATTCAAGTCAAATTCGAAAAATTCAGACCGGATTCAAATTCTACGTGTATTACATCAGAACGTTTTAGCATGCGCGCCCGGCGTGCGTCCATCGAAATGTTTTCGTGCGAATTCTGGCAGGATTAAAAAGGCTTCTCTGCAGTGTTTCAACAAAATGCATGATTGCTGTGCAAACGAGCGATTGAATTGAAGAAAGTCCTTCCATGGACTCTGCGTGGGAACATTGTTAAAATCTAGTCTCCTGGAGATGGTTATATGGTTGAACGATGGGATCCATCTGCCTTACCGTTTGAAGCTGACAGAAAATAATTCTTTTAAGAGCCTGTCTGTGTCGAGAAAGCCTCCAACCAAATGCAAATGGATCCAAGGCACATTTCATGAACATTAAATTGAGGAAAACGTTTTGAACAATAACGATGGACTTGTATTTCTGACATGACTCGCAGTACAATTCCAAGTGATAGGAAATTGTTGAAAGAATTGCCGGGACGGTGGAGAAGACGACAAAGATGAACAACACATTGCGAAATTTGTTCTAGAGGGCGAAGATTTTGTCAACTTCTGCCGTGCTAGCGCGGACATTTGTGTTCCCTGCAGCTCCGCGAAGATCGAGCGATTTTTTGGTCATGTTTTGAAAAGCGATGCATAGCAAGACATATGACACTACAAGCAGAGCGGAGTTTAGTGTTGAATTAAAATGTAGATCCACTTTTAAAACAGTCTCTACCTGAACGTTAACATAGGGAAGGATTGAGAACGTGAACGCAATTATTGAAACCGTGCCCACGAAAATCTTGGCCCGTTTCATTGTTATCCACCTTCTGTACTTTGTTGGTCGAGAAACAGCGATGAAACAATCGACAGTTAAAGCGAAAACCATTCCGAAGGAGATATTAAGAGTCAGCAATGACAATGAAGATCCCACTTTAGTAAGCTTTAGCAAAGGGTTTCGTCCAAAGAACAAGTTGTATTCCACAGCTGCGAAAATTGGTTCTACAATTGCTCCAGTGAATACATTCGCTGTTGACATTGTGAGCAGGAATAAAGATGATGGTGTACGGGAGCTTCTCAGGGGATCCACACAGCCTGTTAAAACTAAGAGACCGTTGCCGAACACTGTCAACGGAGACAAAATCATCTTGTACAGAGCGACTATTAGCAGCTCCGTGTCGGCGGCAGATCTAGAAGTGTCACAGAATTCACCAGTGAAGTTGGAAGTATTCATGAACGAAAACATCAGATGTGCCTCTTGGATGGTTATCAATGGTTACGAAATATCACAAACGCATTTAAGAGATTTTTCATTGTTATTTCATCACAATCTAAAAGCAAATAAAGCTGGCGTGATTGCAAAGCTATAAACTAAAGACCCGTCAGTTTGATTCGAGACAATGTCAGCGGAAATTCAAAATGCTTTATTAAAACGCGGGCATGTCAAAATATCTAAAATTGACGAAATTGCTCTATGGGCTACAACGGATGTTGGGTTCAAAAATAATGACGTTGAAGAGAAAATAGCTTGACTGCAACATATTTAAATGTCTTTTATCACTGACTGAATATATGTTGTTCTGTGAAGGATGAACTTGGATTTACAAAAATGATGTAGAGTTTTACGTCAGATCGTTTTTAGTGAAGTTCATTGTGGACAGAGTTCTACTGTGAATGGATGTGCAAACGAACTTTCCGTCAACAGTTTTAATAGAAAATCGAAACGGCTGCCCAGAGTGGAATACAATTAGACAAAAAAACGTTTTCTAACTGCTTTCCTCTTTGGCTTTTTTGCTGTGTTTTATACTGAGTTTAGCAATATTTTCTGCCTTTTAATTCTTTTTAAATATGCTGAGAGTTAATTAAAATTTTCGAAATGGGAAGAAAAATAAATCTTTGAACAAGTAGCAGGCGGATTCGTTTGTTCCCTAAAAGAAATACTGGCGCAGGGTAGACTTTTTTGACATATAGCTGTTCTTTTACAGTGGCTACGGTCTCCAACTGTCCGCATTCACAAATTAAAAGTGAAGAAAACCGAAAACATCAAACTGAAAGTTCAACATTGAAAACACCTGACTTTCTTCTCATTGTAAAGTACCTAAAGTCTCTTTGGTTGCAAATGACTTTGTGTCCAAAATTAGTTTGGGTGTCAAGCATATAATTAGCACCTGATATTAACAGTTCCTGTTCTTTTCTTTAGGAAAAATCACCTTCCCAATTAGTTTCTATGAAGCCAAAAAAACTTGACACATACTTAACCTTGCTTTACTTTACTATCAAAAGACCGGAACGATTTGTATCCGATAAAAAAAAAATCATGTTAATTATTGCTATTGCATCCCACACAATACCTAAATTACCCAATATTTGTCTCTATTCATTTCCTTTTATCTTAGTGAGAACTCAATTTGTACTGATAATGTTTTGCAATCAGTCCTTGCACGCGAATGATCTATCCATGATGCCCAGCTTGGAAAACGTACGAACTAGATGCGATGAGTTATAAGTCTCTTTTTATCAATAAGATGTAACTTTTCATTTGCAAGATCTTTGTTTGGATATCTAATATTACTATAATAGCTTATTCAAAGCAGCCGCAGATAAAGAGGAAGCTTTGCAAATAGGACGTGACATATACAATCAACATACAAGTTTTCATTGCCAAGTAATGAAGCATTTGAGCAAAAAATAGTTCTTATGTCGACAAATCGACATTAGCTCAGTAAACACACAATTTGCGGTGCTATTGGAAATTAACAACCACAAATGGATTTTCCTTTTTTCAAAAGCTTTCTGAAAAATTCAACGAATTGTATTGAAAGGCCTCTTAAATCAACAAAAACTTGTTGTCTTCACTCTGAACACGCATCAAATTTTTTTCCGTTAAAACTACGCCGGAAAAGTTTGAAAACGCAGCAATTACCGGCCGGTGACAAAAACGCTTGAGTACACCAGCAGGCCCCAGTTGTTCAAAGGCTGGATAACGCTATCCACTGGATAAATCGCTATCCAGCGGATAGCGTGGTTTGTTTTGTTAACACCTATCCACTGGATAGTGATTTATCCGCTGGATAGCGTTATCCAGTCTTTGAACAACTGGGGCCTGGAGTACACACTTGACGGTTTAGGTTAATCACAAGATTATCGTGAATTTGAAAAGCTCGATTTTTAAATATTTTCTGTCCACACTAAAACACAAAGGCAGCATTGTTACATTCGTCCGGTTTGAAGGGCGTTTTCGACTCCGTTTTCGCCTATAAAATCCATCCAAGGTAGCTATAGGCCACTGATTAATTAATTAATGACCAATGGGGATAAACTGATTCCCACAGCGAGTGACCACGGATTCAAATGCCAGTTGTTTTCTGCTGGAAACTACTCCATTTGCTCATCAGATGACTATAGCTTTTCTGGCCATGTTATCTACTCATGGATATATAAACAATGGTCTCCATTTGGCGCGAAAATACGCTAGGATATTTGTCCGCGAACATTGTCTGTTCCGAGAAGCGAACAGTTTGCTTCGAGGAACAGATAATGTCCAAGGACAAATATCCTAGCGTATTTTCGCGCCAAATGGAGACAATCGTGTTTATTATCCTTCAAATCTTTTACGCAATGCGCGCACTTTTGAAAATTGGGGTATATATTTAACAACTATTCACCGAAGTGGAGGTGGCTAGCGCTGGATATTTACCGAACCGCGAAGCGGCGAGGTAAATATCCACCGCTAGCCACCGACACTGAGGTGAATAGTTGTTTTAGTATACTAAAACAGTGAGATAATATACACAAAAAAATTAATTTGGGTGATTTTTTCACTTGTCACGGCCGCAAACCGGGACGCCATTCTCTCTTGAGCTGCTCGGAGGTAAATAGTACTGGATATTCGGAGTTTGACGAGCCAATCAGCGCGCGCGTTTAACACGATCCACTGTTACTAAATAAACAACAGTCTCCATTTGGCGCGAAAATATGCTCGGATATTTGTCCGCGGACATTATCTGTTCCGAGAAGCGAACAGTTTTCCGAGAGCGTAGCTCGAGGAAAACTGTGAGCTTCGAGGAACAGATAATGTCCAAGGACAAATATCCGAGCATATTTTCGCCCAAATGGAGACTATCGTGTTTATTATCCTTCAAATCTTTTACGCAACGCGCGCAGTTTTGAAAGTTGGGGTATATTCTCGGATATCCCCCAGTTTTAGCTGGGGATATTCGGTCACGTGACGTGTTTGGACCAATCACGCGCGAGCGAAAAGTTTGATGGATTATAATTAACAATTATTCTTTGAAATCGAGGTAAATATTCTGCCACTATTCACCGAGATTGAGAAGAATAATTGTTTTAGTATATACACAGGAAGTGATCTCAACAACATTTCAGAAGGAAACCATTAAAAATCGATTTTATTGACCTCTCAATTCATGCTCGGAAAACGTGCAAGCTGTACAAAGCATGCGCGAATTCGCGAAACTATTCACAGAATCTTTGAACATGGAAAATCTATAGTTAATCTTCGAAAAAACCTCATGACAGTCTAGAATAATGGTCCTTAAACACCGTTCAAATCAGTGTGAATCAAAAGTATGCTTTATTCAAAAGTATGCTCTATTTTTGTTTGGCTTACGCATTATTCACTCGGTAGGGGGTGAATAATGCTCATTAGCCAGAGAGAGCGAACCAATCAGATTGCTTAAAACACCAAGATCACTGAGTGTGTATATACTAATCTCGGATATCCCCCAGTTTTAGCTGGGAGATATTCGGTCACGTGGCGTGTTTGGATCAATCGCGCGCGAGCGAAAAGATTTCATGGATTGTAATTACAGATACTGGACGCGTTTGTCTGTCTCACTCTCCACGGTCAGGAAATCGTTTGGCGTGTGTGCGTAAAAGTCGTCTGACAAAGTGAAGCCGACTGGCTTATAGCTGCCGGGGCTTATCCCAGTGTCTGTAGCATGAAGCGGCTAGTATATCTACTACCCCCTGGATGGGATGCTAGTCCATCGCAGGTCACTCCCCCGCAATAATTCACCGAAACCCATTCATACTCCTGGGTGGAGCTCGAGAGAGGCACTGTGACAGTAAAGTGTCTTGCCCAAGAACAAACCGCATTTTCCCCGGCCAGGGGCCCGTTTCTCGAAGCTCCCGGTAATTGCCGGGTCTGTTAAGCTGTTTTGTTTTCAATTCCAGATGGGAGTTTTAAAAATTTTGAATATGACGCAGTAAAGTTACTAGCTAAAGAAGCAAAATGGACCGCGATTAAAAATTGAAGCGTAACCAGGATAGGACATATTCAAAAGATAAAAACGTTCGCTGGCTAAAAAAGTTTTAGAAAATAACATGAGCTTTCGGCTTGTCAGTCTACAGCCTTCGACAGGCTTGATCAGTTCAGATAATCAGTGGCCTAGATAGCTGTAGACTGACAAGCCGAAAGCTCATTTTACTTTTTAAAACGTTTTTAGCCAGCGAACGTTTTTATCTTTTGAAAATGGACTTCGTTTGAGTTCAGAACACACCCTATTTTTCTTGAGACTTTGATTTCGGGCCCGTTAAGTTACCGGGAATTTCGAGAAACGAGCCCCATGGCTCGAACCCGGACCGCTCGCTCTGGGCACAAGACCACTAGCCATGAGGCGACTGCGACTCATCAGACAAAGCCCGGGGTTTAATTTGCAGCTCCAAACGTTAACGATGTGCCATTTTTGTCAGTTTAGGGCCTGCTTTCGTGTGAATAATTTCAGAATAGCCCTCGACTCACTAGGGTAATTGTAAAGGCAAGGAGACGTATAATGAAATGTGGATTTGATCTCGTTAAAAGTCCTTAGCTTACGTTGGTGTGAAATACTGTATACATGTAAACAACAATTTCAGTTTTTTGTCAGAACTCGTAACTTTATCTGTAGACTGAACGATCAAAACAGCATTTCCCCAAAAGTCTTTGTTGTTATCTTTAGTTTTCACGAAACGGCGCCTGTGATTTAAGTAGTCACTAATGCTCCACCTAGTTTTCATGCACACAAGTTTACTTATAATAATAACATGACAAATGCGATATTTAATTACTTTACTGCGAACGTCGTTTTACTACAAATATTACTACGTTTACAAAAGCTGGAAAAAATGGCGGCTACACAAAATCTCCAAACTAACTTGAGAACGTAACACACCCAAAAGGCAGATCAAAAGCCTTTTTTTGTTGAAATTTGTCCCATCAGATACTAACCACATCGTGTTTTCTGTGCATTTGGATAAACGATTTAGGGGTTGAACGCGCTTTGAGTTATGGCTAAATTAGTGTGCCAGTAGAATGGTAGATTGCAGCACATCCGAATCCTTGTGTCAGCCATGATGGTCTACTCGGACGTGTTAAATTCCGCTCTAACTTTTCCAATTTTCATCGACATTTCGAAGTCGATCCTAATTTTTTGTCTGTTGTAAAGACAAGCATGCTTCTTACACAATACTGCTTCCTCTATCTATAACATAACAGCATTAGATTTTACCGTATCCCAAGTTGTCTCAAAGTAAAATTTCTCTAACAAACTTTGCTACAAAGCTAACGTCTAAGTTAAGAGCGTTTACTTGCTTGTTCGTTTATCCGCTTGTTTTGTTTACTTCCTTGGTCTTCGTTGGTCCGTCACGTAGTAAGTTAGTCGATCCACTGTTAGTCCGTCCATCCGTTCGTCCCGTGGTCTGTTCACTGGTGAGTTAGTCGGTCGACCGACTGTCTGTTCGTTCGTCCATCCGTCCATCCGTTCGTCCGTGGTCTGTTCACTGGTAAGTTAGTCAGTCGATAATTGAAAATTGCAAGTTATAAGTTTCCATTTTCTTGGGTCCTTTTCAGTCGTTTATCTGGTTCCTCCTCCAGTCCTTAACCAAACTTTCAGTACAAAATTACAGCAGCAACTAACAACAAACTAACGTAGAAGCTGCTTGCCACAGGTGAGACAGCGGTGCTTTCTGGATCAATGGAACCAGTGGTTGGTTTCAACGATGCGTCTGTTTCGAGTTAAAAACATAATCACTAGTCGGTATGTCACCGTCGGATTGATAGTTCTAACTATTTAAAAATACGGTTAAGAGCCTGTTATCGGTAATACGCGACAAGCAAAGATAAATGACACTCAATGTACGATTAAGCCCCACTATTTCGGAGTCAGCTCAGAGTAACAGACAACCTCGTTCCCAGGATCTCTCATCTTACCGCCCCCCTGGGGCTCGCTAGCCCAAAGGGGGCGGTAAGTTGAGAGACCCTGGGAACGAGGTCGGGTAACGGCATGTAGTTTGCAGTGGTGGGAGTTCGAAATAACTAATAGTGAATGACTGAAGAGCAAATCCAAGGGAATAACCAATAAATTAACTTTATACAGGAAATTCTTGGGTTGCACTGTCACTCAATTAAAAAATGATTCGAAAGTCATTCAGTGTATCAAGTCAAGAAATTAGTATGTTATAGGAGATCAATAAATAAGACACTTCTCCAAGTTTTTGGTCTGCACGTTTTCTCAAACTTCAAATATTTGTTGAAATATTTTGCACAAATTTAGAGAGCCCAGTATGGAGCCGCCATGTTGGTGTACCTCCAAGGAACACCAATGTGGCAGCTGGAAAATAGTGTTAACATCTGGCCTTGGTTGTTCGAAAGGTAGATAATGCTATCCACCGGTTAAATTTATATCCAGCGGATAGCGTGGTTTGCTTTGTCAACACTTATCCACAGGATAGCGATTTATCCGGTGGATAGCGTTATCCAGCCTTTGAACAACTGGGGCCTGGAGATTACTTTAGCTATCTAGCCACTGATTATCTGAACTGATCAAGCTAACATTTAAATATGCATTATTCCTAATATACTTAAAATTCTAAAGAGGCTAAAAATCCCAAGATAAGTATATATTTTTCGATAAACACGTTCATAGCTTTATGTCACGCACCGCCATAACTCGGAAATTTAAAATGTGACTGTTTCTAGACGAAGCAAGTTATTCAACTGATAAGTTGTTTACAGATATACATTTACCCCCTCTCATGCCTGATGAAGATTATAAACTTTGGTGGCTCTTTAGTTTTGGATTTTAGAAAATCATGACGTCACGTGCAACCCAGGAATACATCTACTTTGATAAGACAGGTTTTCCACAAGTACTCCTCATCTTATCAACACTTACCACGGACTTTGTAAATTGCCTCCATGCCACCAGTCATGTGATCGTTCACGTGACAGTGAAGCAACCAGACTCCCACACTGTCTGGAATCATCTCCACGGTTGCAAAGACCCCCGGGAAGAGATCGTACACATCCTCGCGATGGTAGCCAACAGATTTCTGTAAAAGTATTAGAAAATAAAAATGAAGCGAACAAGAATCAACTCCAAAATTAATTACATAATTACAATTTATTACTGTGCAATTTTCACATGACCAATTCATTATATTTGAATGCGAATATCTACAAAAATAATTCTAATACTATCATCAGTAGTGTTCGTGTTCCTGGTGTTATCCTCTCAGAAGTCACTTAAAGGGATAGACCAGAAGGCCCTTCTTCCCTCTGTCACATTTCATGCACCAAACACTTCTTTTTCTTTAATTCAGATAAAGAAGACACCGGGAGTCGACCCGGGTACTACGACTCTGGAAGCACTCACCGATCCACTACACCATTGAAGCGCCAGATGCCAGACACGGTTTTCTTTAACTTTACATACTGCAAGTCTAAGTTTATGTAATACAGTGTCACCCAAACCACAAAATGAACGCTAACCACAAGCAAACCGCGATGGAACTAACCGCAAGCAAACCGGGATGGAACTAATCGCAAGCAAACCAGCATGGAACTAACTGCAAGCAAACCAGGATGGAGCTAACTGCAAGCAGACAGGATGGTACTAACTGCAAGCAAACCAGGATGGAACTAACTGCAAGCAAACCAGGATGGAACTAACCACAAGCAAACCAGCATGGAACTAACCACAAGCAAACCAGCATGGAACTAACCGCAAGCAAACCAGCATGGAACTAACTGCAAGCAAACCAGCATGGAACTAACTGCTAGCAAACCAGGATGGAACTAACCACAAGCAAACCAGGATGGAACTAACTGCTAGCAAACCAGCATGGAACTAACCACAAGCAAACCAGCAGTGAACTAACTGCAAGCAAACCAGCATGGAACTAACTGCAAGCAAACCAGCATGGAACTAACCGCAAGCAAACAAGCATGGAACTAACCACAAGCAAACCAGGATGGAACTAACTGCTAGCAAACCAGCATGGAACTAACCACAAGCAAACCAGCATGGAACTAACTGCAAGCAAACCAGGATGGAACTAACCACAAGCAAACCAGCATGGAACTAACTGCAAGCAAACCAGGATAGAACTAACCACAAGCAAACCAGCATGGAACTAACCACAAGCAAACCAGCATGGAACTAACCGCAAGCAAACCAGCATGGAACTAACCGCAAGCAAACCAGCATGGAACTAACTGCAAGTAAACCAGCATGGAACTAACTGCAAGCAAACCAGCATGGAACTAACTGCAAGCAAACCAGCATGGAACTAACTGCAAGCAAACCAGGATGGAACTAACCACAAGCAAACCAGCATGGAACTAACTGCAAGCAAACCAGCATGGAACTAACTGCAAGCAAACCAGCATGGAACTAACTGCAAGCAAACCAGCATGGAACTAACTGCTAGCAATCCAGGATGGAACTAACTGCAAGCAAACCAGCATGGAACTAACTGCAAGCAAACCAGGATGGAACTAACTGCAAGCAAACCAGCATGGAACTAACTGCAAGCAAACCAGCATGGAACTAACTGCAAGCAAACCAGCATGGAAACTAACTGCAAGCAAACCAGCATGGAACTAACTGCAAGCAAACCAGCATGGAACTAACCGCAAGCAAACCAGCATGGAACTAACTGCAAGCAAACCAGCATGGAACTAACTGCAAGCAAACCAGCATGGAACTAACTGCAAGCAAACCAGCATGGAACTAACTGCTAGCAAACCAGGATGGAACTAACCGCAAGCAAACCAGCATGGAACTAACCGCAAGCAAACCAGCATGGAACTAACTGCAAGCAAACCAGCATGGAACTAACTGCAAGCAAACCAGCATGGAACTAACTGCAAGCAAACCAGGATGGAACTAACCACAAGCAAACCAGCATGGAACTAACCGCAAGCAAACCAGCATGGAACTAACTGCAAGCAAACCAGCATGGAACTAACTGCAAGCAAACCAGCATGGAACTAACTGCAAGCAAACCAGCATGGAACTAACTGCTAGCAAACCAGGATGGAACTAACCGCAAGCAAAAAAGAGTGGAACTAACCGCAAGCAAACCGGAGACGTTTTGTTTCACCATATTTTAGTGTGCTAACGTGTCTTAATCAGTATTACTTTATATAAAAGGTCATGAAACGTCACAGAAGGAAAAAGGGCCTTCTGGTCTATCCCTTCCAGTGAGTACCTATCCTCTCAGCAGGATTTATTTGTTTATTTATTAATTTGTTTGTTTGCTGCTTGTCTGTCTGTCTGTCTGCCTGCCTGCCTGCCTGCCTGCCTGCCTGCCTGCCTGCCTGCCTGCCTGTCTGTCCTGTCTGTCTGTCTTTCTATCTGTCAGTCTGTCTGTCAGTCAGTCTGTCAGTCTGTCAGTCTGTCAGTCAGTCTGTCAGTCTGTCAGTCTGTCAGTCTGTCAGTCTGTCAGTCTGTCAGTCTGTCAGTCTGTCAGTCTGTCAGTCTGTCAGTCTGTCAGTCTGTCAGTCTGTCTGCCTTTTTGACAGTCTGTCTGTCTCTCTGTCTGTCTCTCTGTCTGTCTGTCAGTCAGTCTGCTCGTCTGCCCGTCTGCCCGTCTGCCCGTCTGCCTGTCTGCCTGTCTGCCCGTCTGCCCGTCTGCCCGTCTGCCCGTCTGCCTGTCTGCCTGTCAGTAGTTTGTACAAACTTCCATGCCAGTAAATAACCTCCTATATCACCTATTGTTACTTACATGAATAAATGTTTGTCCGTGAAAGTGAACGGTGTGGCATATCAACCTCATTTCCCATACCAACGAGATAAAAGTCCACCTTATCTCCCTGATACATTTCCAAACCTTCCAAATTGCCAAACACAAACCCATTGATTCCATGCATCTTGTTACTCTCCTGAAAGTCCTCGTCTGCCTTAAGCGAGTCCTTATTTCCAGGATTCGTGCAATATTCAGCGATGTTCTCGTCCAAGTACCAGCTCTCATTTTCATCAAGGACAGTGAACATCAACGCAAATTCTTGATGGCCATCTTTTCTTGTATTTTCTTCGTCAGCGTATCCTGCTTTGAATAATAATTAGCAATCACTGAATGAGGCTGAGTAGGATATCAAGAATTCTTCAGATCTGGGAGGGTATTATCCGCAGGTGTTATCCACCGAAGCCGAAGGCCGAGGTAGATAACACCCTTCGAGACTTCTGCAAAATTCTTCAAATCCTGCAAAAGCCGAATTCCATAATTGCTATTATTCGTTCAAAATAGTTCCCCGTTCTTAAAGGAATTCGCTATTGCGTTCACTGCTTTTCTGTTCACCAAAAATAACACAACCTCGTCCCCAGGTTTCTCGGTCAACGGTTCAATAACGTGAAGAGGGCTGCACTTCTAACGTCATTGCTTCAATGACAAAACTTTTGACGTCATTGGTTCAATACAACAAAGTTCTTTCCAAATTTGGTCAACAGTAGATGGTTATAGCGAATTATGCGGTTTTAACCAATCAGAAACGGGGAATATTTTGAATGAATAATAATAAGCAATATTTACATCAGAATTTAAGACATTTGACGTTGATTTGAATACTTGACTACAAAAAAGTGACGTAAAACATGACTCTGTTTCTTTTTAATTTGGCACTTAGCGAAAGCTACATCTAGTAATAAATAATTATTTACTCAGTGAAGTGCAGCTGAATAGTGTAATATCCTACTCTGGATATTGTTATTCACGAAGTATCGTAACCTGCGATCAGGCGTCCTTTATATTTTTTGTGGCGGTGGGAAGGTACCTTCCCGCCGCGACAAAAAATGTAAGGGACGCCTGATCGCAGGTTAGACGTATCGTTCTGGCCTGGGCCAAGCCCAAGACGAAAACAGAATCGTACGGCTAGATCAAGCCCCGTTAGTCGTTGGGTAGGAGGGTGGCTCACCCACCTCTTCGTTTACGCGGCCACGGGTATAGTGATGGGGTGGAAACACGTGTAAATTCTTTTGTACTGCTATTAGTATAATCCCCAGGTATCGAAGTTGGCATGGCAAGTACTAAGCACTTCCAAGCTAGACAATCAGCGAACGCGAAAAGTAACATGTACTTGCGTGGAATATACTTATTCAAAAACAAGACAGAGCTAAATTACGTGGGACCTAATGGTGAGACTTTCTGTTTACGAGCGTTTCCTTGGTCAACAAAGTGACACTCTTGTTACGTTCTGCGGAGGGGACATTATTGCTGCCATTGGAGAGTTACGAGGAAGCGGAAGAATGGTGACTAGAGAGACCAATCTCGTCACCATTCTTCTCGCGACTTCGCTGCTCGTTCAGTGTGCTACGCAGGCCAGTCAAAATTTAACAGTCAGCTGTGAAATGGAGCAGTGTCTAACTGATAACTGAGATCTGAGATGTGCGAAAATCACTAATAGCTTTGAAATGGACTTAAGGCCCAACATTTAACTGACATCTGAGATTTCACTAACGCTATCCTGAACTTCTCATCAGAGGTATTGCTTTTTTCAGGGCCCGGTTGTTCAAAACCCCGATTAGCGCTAATCCCCGATTAAATATGCTAATCCGCGATTAAAATTTAATGTGGGATAAGATTGCGTTGCTCAAAGCCCGATTAACACCAATCTGACTCTAATCGACAGGTTAAATTAATACACCTCCGAAGGAAGATTAAATCGCTAATAGGCCGATTAATATGTTATTATACATTGTAGTCACCATCTGTCTTCTCATTGGCTAAAAGCCTATAGTTAATTCTGGGAAACAGCGCAACCTACAGATTATTCACTAATCTGTACCTACAGATGTCAAATTCACGGACAGCGAAGTAAGAATGGCTTCTCGATTCGCTACATCGATAATGTTTTTGTCGTTATTTTCTTCAAAACAGTGTATAATAGAACAATTATTAGATTCGGTTTTTGTGATATCCGGAATAATCAAGATCTCGTTTAGTGTTGCTGATAACACTTACCTCGACCTTGATTATTCCGGATATCACAAAAACCTCATCCAATAATTGGTTAGAATAAAATGGCCGACTTGTTGTTTGGCCTTCCTTGCGTGAGACAAAGCCGTGCACGAATTTATCGATATAACGATAGCATACTAATTTACAGCAATCAAAAGCTTCGCACTCGCTACAGATTTGGCAGAGCCTCAACTGAATGCAAAACAAACTTCATAGAAGCGGATTTACGGAGGAAAACGAATATTATTGTTATTACGCTCTGAAACCAATCGGCCAAGTGCTGATAGCATGTGGGGGCTTACTGCAAGTTGTCGGCGATACAACTGGAGTAGACAAGTCCACCGTTTCATTTCGTTTGTCGATTAGCGAGACAATATAAGTGGTTTTTGCAAAACGTACTAACCGTTAATCAGGGATTAACTTATCTGCCCTCTAATCGGGCTTTGAACAACTCTCAATTCCTCCGAATAGCTAACCCGGTGTTAGTGGCTTTAATCGACGATTAGGCTTAATCCGAGGTTAGTTTAATCGGGGTTTTGAACAACTGGGCCCTGAAGACTACCGAGCTCAAACGCAAACTTAATCACCCTTTACGTCAGAGAGGCTATACAGCTGCATGTTTAACCCCACTGAATTCAGCCATAATCACAAAACTCTATCGACCCAGATAGTTAGTCTGACCTTCTTGCAGATGACCAGAGGTCCAACCAGTCCACTGTTGGTGTCTTTTATTGGATTGACGTCAGAATAATAGGCCCATGTGGCACACTTTGGACCATTCAGCCCAGGACCCGCACGTTTAGGGACCTCCCAGGTGTACTTAAAAATGCTTCCGGGCGCAATTGCGTTGTCAATTTTATCCCCGCCTGGTGTGTTGTCGTTGTAATCGGAACCCTCATTTTTTTTGCTACAAGATGAAGATGGAGAAAAAAATTAGAAGATCAAAAGAGCTCAGTCAATCAAGGTACTATAATAAAGTTATTTTGGCCGCGTACAAAATTTCCTTTAAGGTGAAGGAAACCTAAAAAGGTGCAATCTCGTTCCCAGGGTCTCTCATCTTACCGCCTAGGGCGAGCGAGGTAAGATGAGAGACCCTGGTGACGAGGTTGAAAAAGGTGTAGTTTAAAGGGACATTGTCACGCTATTTGGCAACTTTATAAAAGGCTAGAAAGCGTCTTTGCATCAACTGAATTCCAAAACTAATGATCAAGTTTTGTTAATAAAGATAATTTGAAGGTACTGAAATTGTTTCCTGTCGCCTGTCGCTACGGATGGCATGGATGGAAATGGATTGAAATTTGAAAAAGTTGGCCGATTTTTTCAAGTTTCGATGCTACGTGTTCAAAAAATCCTCAAGAATTTTATTATGGCTAGCCCTCTCTGATAAAATTCATTTGTTATCTTCGTCGCAGCTTCATAGAAGCATTTTGTTCATGATTTCAGCCTCAAAGTAATGATTTTAGCACAGAATTGACCTAAAACAGCAAAATCCTCGTGACACTGCCCCTTTAACCCTTTAATGCCCAATAGTGACTTATAGATTTTACTCTGTCTAACGCCAGACGATTTTACTCGTCAAAGGGAGACCCCTCGGGCATTAAAGGGTTAATAAACTATCTCCTTTAACCCTTTAATGCCCAATAGTGACTTATAGATTTTACTCTGTCTAACGCCAGACGATTTTACTCGTCAAAGGGAGACCCCTCGGGCATTAAAGGGTTAAGAAGATAGAAAAACCCCAAAAAGGTAAGAATAAACCAGAAAGGAACAAGGATGGTTAAGAATGGAGAAGATTAACACGGATTACAAACAAAGAAATTGAAGAATTTACCCTGAGCTTTTCAAGATCCGCAAAACGTGACGTGGGCACAGATCTTCCTATGTGTATTTTTAACCACAGTTAGCCCAATAATTATAATAGCTAGAGGACTTATGGAGTCAACCTGTTAATTAAGGATTATGTCAACAGTTAGCTATCAGTCCTCCTTCATTAATCGCAGTATTAAATTATGAAACCTTGCAAGTAAACTAATTCAACCCATGCCAGCGACTTTCTAAACATAAAGACTTGTAAGAATAGAGCGATTTTCATTCGAGTGTCGAAAAGTAATTGGTTTTGCACTTTCTACGCTACATGATTGGCTTAAAAAATTCGTGCCATTTTTTCATCCAATCAGAAGTAAAACAAAAACCAATCGTGACGCGTTCGCATGCATTTTTCCGCGCTTTGCGTCAGCTACTTGTAATTACTTCGAGTTTTGATTGGTTCACTGTATTGTGTGTGTTCTTTGTGATTGGCTAGAGTAATTACTTTGGTTTTGGTCTTACGACACTCAATTGAAAACCGCTCTAGCATAACTAATTCGTACAAAGATGCACTAGCATATGTCTTCGACCCTGTCAAACCATGCTTATGGAGTCTCGCAAGTAATTCGGTGTAGGTGCCACTGGCAGCAATAGTATAATAAGCATTTTCTTAAGATTTTTACTGATTTAGTTGGGAGATGCCTTGCATGGGACTCCAGGTTCTGTTAGTACCTTATTGTTAAAGTGGTTTGATTTTTTTCTGGCGTTTCCAACTGATTTCGCGCACAAAATAACAACGAACCTCTGTATCGCCATAATCCCAAGTCCTTCATTCAAAAAAACGCTTCATTTCAAGGTTTGCTTTACTTTGCTCCAAGCCGCATCAAGGCGCAGGCTCTGGAATCTTAAATCTTAACCCGCTTAGATGCGAAACGCCTTCACAAATTTTAACCTCTAAGCCTCTAGCTTAATTAGAACTACAGGGAGGCGTGGTGGCCTCATAGTTTGTGCGAGCGTCTCCGGATTGAGCATTCCGGGTTCGAGAATAGGCTGGGGACATTGCGGTGTGTTCTTGGGCAAGACTTCAATTTCAAAGGGCCTCTCTTCACCCGGGTGTATAAATAGGTACTCGCGAATTTAATGTTGGGGTTAACCCTGTGATGGACTAGCATCTCATGCAGGGACATTAGGAATATTCACAGTCGCTTCATGCTGCAGAAACCGGGATAAGCTCCCGCCTGATCGGCCACGCTTGGTTCGTATGAAGACTTAACATTTAGCGCTGCAGACATTATCGGGGGGGATTGGACAATTTTGTAGGGTACTGTCTGACTTTTAGGTTGCGCATGATCTCTCTTGGTGGGCAATAGCAAACACAAGACCTAGTGGATAGCAGAAAGCAGTTGCTCGAGTTTTTTTCAGTGTCCCTATGGCTCCCCATCAGCGTACCTGTAAAACAGCCCATGTGGATGCATAGAAAACTTCCTGGATGCCATGTTTTTAAACGTCACCTCGATCGTGTCTCCGACTTCGGCGTGCAGTATCGGACCCAGTACCCCCAGGTGACTTTCAGCCTCGGTCCTACTTTTTCTCTCCGTAAACTCGGCGCTAGTGTATTCCCGATAAACTACCTTTTTGTACTTTCTACCAATTCGCTTGTCGCCACGCACGGTGAACGTTGAAGCCTCTCTAAAAGAAGGATGACAGAAATGAAATAAATTAAAATATGGTAACCTGAACACGCAACGTTTAGTCAAAGTGGAAACTCCAAAGCTACACAACCACCACTTTCGGTTCACCTGACCATCACCAAATTGGGTTTGTGCTATTTGCTTGTTTGATTTTGAACATGTGAAGACGTCGCAGACGTACATATCAGATGGTTTATCCAACCAATAAGCGATGAGAAAAACGTCGACTGTTTATTACAATATGCAAGTGAATATATGAAACAGTATGTATTAAGGCCTGTTCACATGGAGGTGGGGGACCCAAGGTAGGTGAGGTCCCCCGCCTTGGTGGGGTTACCAATCTCTCCATACAACCTCTTCTGTTTTTTGACTGCTTTCACATGAGAGATGGGGTACCTCACCTAGGCGGGTTGCCCGGTCAGCCGTGCCGGGTAACCCGCTTAGGTGGGGTGTGAATGCTGAATGCTGAAGGTGGGGTGGGGTGATGTTAAGCTGGGCACTTTTCCATTATAAAACCAATTGAAAGGCTGACCGGACGGCTACAAAAGTTAAATTCAGTGCCCAATATATCGGTTAGACAGGACTAACCTTCCTTAGGGGCTACACTAAATGGAAAGGATTTTGAGCAGGGCCTGTCGGCGATGTACACAAAGATACGTCGATGTTTAGTTTAACGATTGATTTCTTCGATGAATTTGGCCTTGAAAGGCTCACTGAGCCCGAAAAGCCCTTGAATGAAATGAGCAGTGACTGTAAATAACAGCTTGACAAAGAACAAGCTCTTGTTAAAGAAAGGTTATCACCGAGTAAAAGAAACAATCTGGAAGCATTTGGAAACCTCACCCTAGCGCCCCGGGGTTATAAACATTGCATGTGAAGGCTAGCTTTCTTTTACCACAGGTGAGTGGGGTACCTCACCTACCTGGGGTCCCCCACCTCCATGTGAACAGGCCCTTAGAACTGCGGAGAGAGATATCAAGAGATAATCTACGCGTTTTTATCGAGATGCCATAGTCGTTTAAGCTTTCTCAGCTATAACCACGAGAGGAAAGGGAGTGAAAACCGTTGTTTTTTTTAACTTTACTCGCACTCTCGACCATCTCAGAGAAAATAAAAGATCTATAAAAAGTGCAGAACTAAGCTGTCTCCTAGAATTGATTCGTTGAATTCTAATAAAACATTTTCGGAATAATCATTGACGTGCTCAGACTAAATTTCGCGATATATTAATCCTGGAAACCACAAATTTGGATTCATAGCGAACAAAACGCAAATTTGTCGTCTGAAGTGAAATTTAACCTGAACCTTTCATTCATGGGTCAAACCGAGTCAAAAACCGTACACAAAACCTCAGAGGAAAGAAGTATCTTTTACTTGCTACTTCAAACAACTGGGCATAAATGCTTCTCTCAGTCACACGTGGTCATCGTCACGCAACCTTCTCCACTCAAAAAGACGACTTGCGTGACCATGATCACCCTTTAGATGGTCACGCAATACTTATTTTTCCATATCGAAGTGTTGCATGACCATCCGAAGACAGTTTTCATAACAAAGACGTGAGAACTTATACTGACTCGCTGTCGCTAAGCGGTAAATCATCCATGAGGTCTCTTCCACTGGGTGCGTAGTCCCATTCCAGCTCAACCGCCGCTATATAGTAGCGACGAACGTTCCCAGGTGGCATTGTGGTCGGCGACTTCCCACAAGCATTCACGTTGTATTTCGCAAGCATCCCAGCTGAGTAATGATCATTGGTTCTGCAGACTATTGCCCATTCACCCAAGTTATCTGGAGTCATTTCCAACGTTGCGAATACTCCTAAAATGCGATAAACAGCTCAAATATTTTAGGTTTTCTTTGTTTTAACGCTGTAGGACAGTGGCTGTGCACGTGCGTTATAAGTCTTTGTACATTTCTTTGACATCCTCTAGACAACAACAACAAGTCCCGCGTATTTTTGGAGAACGCGAAAGATGGCGGCTAGTTTTTCGTTTTTTCATTTCGAATTGAACGCTGGCGCTACAAATTTAGCTTGAGGAAGTTCTGAACACATCTAGTAGACATTTGCGAAATTCGAAGGTAAAATATAAATTCACATAGAAAATAAAAAAACGTAAAATATAAATTCATATAAATTCATTCCAAAAATGTGAACAACAACTAAACTAAGGACGCGTATTATCCGTCATATGGCTACTTTTTTACGTATTTACGGGGGATTAAAAGTAGGGACCGCGAGCTCGTTGTCTAACCACCCTACTCCCCACTTGAGAAACACTCGATATCCGGTTAGAGAAAAGACATGTTTTCGTACAAGGTACAACTCACAACCGAATTAAATGGTCGTAGTGGCTTTTCTGTGTTTTGTTCACAATGTTACCTGGTAGAAGGCTGACAGTATCTTTCATAATGCCGTTGTATTTAAACGTGTTTCCATAGAAATACGCCGTATGCATATCCACTTCGTTTCCTAGACCAATCATATGCCAAAAAACTCTGTCGCCAACGCACACATCCAAACCGGGTAGGTTTGCGTAAAGATATCCATTAATACCGTGCATTTTGTTGCTTTCCAGATAGTCATCATCCTCTGAAATATCGAGAAACATAACACAGTCAAGTCTCTTTAATACCAATCCAATGGGGACAGCCGAGTGTCAGTATAAGTTATGGACGCAGTCTTTAAGTCCTTTGGGCGCCTAAGTTTTGAAGCATCTCCCAAAACATTACTTGTTGGGCTCCTAACTTTTTGGCTTTTGCCCTTCTGGGCTCCTTGAAATATTGTAAGGCAACAGCCTTGCTATAGAGGTGGAGATGACAGAAAATCCTGGTTTCTCTGGAAAAAAATCACTGAACTGTCCGTAATATAGGTGTCGCCTATAGCGATGTTTCTTGTTTACAAACATTTCTTTTGATATTCAAATTTGTCAGCCACTGAACAATAGCATGCATTGTTTGAACAACCAATAAACCTCTGGTTGGCACATTAATGACAATAGGTGACGTAACGAGAAACATCGCTATTATGGAGATGTCCTTGAGGAAAGGTTCCTGCACTGTATTAGCAGCAAAAATCCGATAGACTATCCTTTTTATATAAGTGAACCATACCGGCTTGGAGAAAACCACTCCCGTGTTATTTCTAGTTTAAGCAACGGTTTTGTGCAAACTTTTCCCAAAATCCGGAACCACTACGGTAAGTTTGTCATCGCACGTCGAAGCCCTGAGGACTGTCGTTTCTCAGGTAAAATATTTGAGAACCGTCAAAAGTCACCTTTTTCAAGAATTCTGTTCTGGACTCTGGGTTCTTAAAGAATTTTGTGCGGGTTCGCAGTCAAGGATCTATTGATCACTAAATATCGTAGATCTCATAGGCAAACTAGTTATCGTAAATGTTTACGTTGGTCAACGATCGTCAGCAATCACCAGCGATCACTAAAATCAATTGACGATCAGCTGCAATTCTTACGATCACTTAAGATCGCTAACGATCAATCGCGGCGATTGTAGATGACCAGTAACAATCAATGACGATCGCTAACGATCCGTGACGAAAGCTGACGACTGCTGACGGCCACTCACGATGACTGACGATCACGCACGAAGAATGCCGATTACTGATGATCGTTAACGATCACCATGGCAAAAAAGTCTCAGATATGTCCAGAAATGGAGGTTAATGAGATGCATGCTCTTTATGATAAGCATCACAAAGTGTCCCCTCTCATATAAAGACACCAAAACACACACAATTCTGTCAAATACGAAGTAATATGAAAATGGCAATTTGTGATGCTTATTCATAAAGAGCATTAAATCTCATTAGCCTGTATTTCTGGACATAAGTGAAAAAAGGCTCTAACATACCAACTATCTCATTTGGCTTATTCGCTTTTTTCTTGTTTTCGTCGTGATACCAAGACTCGCTCTCATCTGTCACAGTAAGCAGCAGCACAAATTCTTTGTCAATGTTCTTCTGTGTGTTGTCATCATTTAAAGTCTCCTTCTTGCACGTTAATAATGGTCCAAACAGACCTGAAAAAGATGACAAACGTGTTACACACAACGGAAGTAAATGACCATTCCACTAAATGAATTTAAAATTACAAAGTTCTTCCTTTGAAGGAGCAGGGATAGTGCAGTGGTGAGAGCGCTCGCCTGCCAAAAATGTGTCCCGGGTTCGACTCCGGCCCCGTGTCACATGTTGGTTGAGTTTGTTGTTGTTTCCCACCTTGCACCAAGGGTTTTTCCCTGTGTTTCCCGGTTTTCCTGCCTCCACTAAAACCAACATCTGCAAATTCCATTTCGACCAGCATAGGAGGGCCCGCATAAAAAAAAAACACCTTACCTACGCTTCCTGTTTAAATATAATTGTTATTTCCTTTCATCGGTGGAAAGGCAAGGGAAGTGAAAATGAAAACATAACTCAGTTGAGCATTCTGCGATTAGCTCTATCTATTTAGCCTTGTTTTCTTGGTTTCAGAGCTACATTTTATTGCTTAATCATATAAAAAGCGATCGACTTGTACATACATACATTGTAATGTGTACAAGAACAATTCACCTCCATGATTCAAGTTTCTGCAGCAGAACGTAAGCGCGACAACAATTGCATCGAGTTGCCGCGACGAAAATCGCCTGTGTAAACGGGCCTTAAACGGGTCTTAATTCATAACTAGTGAGACAATCTCAGATAGTGCAGAGAGTTATGCAGGACTGTAAGTACGTTTTGAGTCATCCGCTGCCAGTATGTAACTTGTTAGTTCAAGGCCCAAAAATAACTTACATGCAATTACTGTTTGTCAAGACGGTTTTAAATTTTACTGTGGTGTTTTACGTTGAATTTCGTTTATTTTATATTCATTGATACGCTGAACTAGCAAACGTGACAATTTTATTTTTCAACGCCAATATGTGTAACTCGATACTTTTGTTTTCCTCGCTAAGTTTGTGACACTATACCCTTGTTTTCTCAAAAACATACAAAGTAAAATATGCTCGCTTTTTTTCCTGCTGGAGAAAAATGAAATAATGTTATCAACTTATGAAAAAATTGGAAGAGGAGTGATTTTGTTTCATTCAAAAGGCAAATTTTCATATCATCCATAAACAGTTACCAATTTAATTATCAAATAGTCACGTCTTATCTCGGAATAGCACGTTCTTACTGTGTTGCCACCGTTGGTGTTAACAATAAACCAGTTCAAAATACACAATGATATCGATTAATAAAACCGAAAAAGCGTTTTAACTTGACCGATATTATATCTTACATCGGTGAATGAGTCCCCTCAAAGACAGACTAAATTTATTAGCGGTTTCCACAAGTGTCACAGTCTGCAGCAATATTTGAGAAGTTTCTTTTGTCACGACATTACTTTTAATGTCGCTAACTCGAAAATGTTTTGGGTGAATACATTTGTGAACTTTTGTTCTCTTTCATAGGGAAGAAATTATACAAGCGGCTGAGGAGATCCATTCGTTTCCTTCTTTAAAGCTTAGCATACAGAAAATAGTTTGAAAACAGCACGCGACATTTTGAACCGAGCTAGGGATGATTACAAAAGATACGCTGTCACAAAAGCGTTCTATGCACTAAAAGGGAGAACTGATATTATCTGAAATATAAGTGTTATCGCCCGTTAAGACGAGAGTGTGGTATCGCATGCATGAACCTGAACTCGAGAACGGATTGTATCATACTGACAATGCTAGAGCGCATGCGTCCTACCACAAGGAAAAGCACTTAAAGATCCTTGTATAACTGTGTATGAAATGTGTCGGTGAACTAACAAATAGTTTAGACTAATGCTAATCAATCTCCGCTTGGGCTTCAAGCAAATTGCTTTTGTTCTTAAGCATGTTAAGAGAATAGTACCACTAGGATAACAAGGGAATATTGGAACCATATATAGTTGTGTGATGTTACTCATGAAGTTATGTAGATAAAGTAAGTTTTACGTAGCAATTGAAGATACCTACCCCACCCCCTCAAACAAGGCTAATTAATTAATTGAAATTAATTAATTAATTAATTAATTAATTAAACAAACATTAAAGTTTACACCTTATTGCCATGGTGATTTAGCGAGGTCAACCCCCAAACCATCCCAATAGTGCACTCTGCACTAAAAACTAATGCACATGCAGGGGAATGATGACAAATTCGAGCCAGCAGGAATTTCTTACCCACATCTTTTCTCACTTCCTATTAAAAAAGTGAAAAAACGTTTGAGCCAGGGCCGGGTTGTTCAAAAGACGATGAACGCTAACCCAGGATTAAAATTTAACTGAAGTATTGATTTTTCTTGTATAAAAATGCTCTTCACTGCTTATGTTTTTTTTGTAGTTTGTGATCATTCAAACTCAAAACTAAAGGACAAGCAATGTAAGCAGAAAACCTCACCGAAAAGTTACAAAACAGAAATTGAAATCCTCGCTAATAATGGGTAAGCTTAAACGGGCTTTGAACAACCCAGCCCAGGTTGTTAACCAGGATTAGCGTGAATTTTGCTTACATTTTAGTGCATTTTCGGTGATGGTTTCTGTTTATTTTGTTTGTTCTTCAGTTTGGAGTTTGAATAATCTCAAAGTACACAGACCATTAGCGGCGAAAAAGACTTTATGCAATGAATATTAATACTTTGGTTAACTTAGTAATGGTTGGCGTTAACCGGCTTTCCAACAACCCTGCTCAGGGGCCCGTTTCTCCAATGTTCCGAAAAGTTTTCGCTCTGGGAAACCATAGCAAAATCTGAAACCTTATGATTACAGATCTGTTTTATTCACATATTCTTAACTGACATGAACAAAGGTTCTCTTCATACCAGACGTTTCAGGCGTATACGTCTCTCTATTTTTAGAAAAATATCGACTAAAAATGGTTTTGCGGGCCCGAAAACTTTCCGGGGCTTTCGAGAAACGGGACCCTGGGTTTAAGGCCCGTTTACACAGGCGATATTTCTCGCGGCAACCCAACGCAATTTTTGTCGCGCCAAAGCTGCAACTTTAAAATCGCACGTGTAAACTAGGTGCGATTTTCAGTGCGATTTGTCGCCGCGATATCACAGGGGTTTTGAACATGTTTAAAACTTGTTGCAGCTTTAGCGGGACAAAAATTGCATCGAGTTGCCGCGACAAAAATCGCCTGTGTAAACGGGCCTTAATAGATTAAAGTTAGTTCAGATTCATTGAAAACATAAGAGGGTTAACCGAGGGCACGAGTTTCAATTCTCGACAGCTTTTCGGGCGCTCTCGTTTCATTCTCAACTAAAAAAAGGACTCACCCGAATACGTGTCCTTGACGGGATCAAGACTGGAATAGTACACCCACGTGATGCACTGTGCGTCATTTTCGGTGGGAGCCACTTCATTGGGCACAGTCCAGTGATAGGTGTAAATCTGACCCGGTCGCACAATATCGTCAGCCTTTTGGGACCCGGATGTGCGATCCTGGTACAAGGCTCCCTCGTTTGACTTGTCGAAGAACACTCCGTGTGGTTGTATACTGTAGTTGTAGGAAGCCTATACAAGATGCAAAATTATCAATCAAACGGAGAAACAAAAGGATTGCTTGTTAGAGCCTTAAAAACCTAAAAACACAATTTAGACTATCTGCGCGTTCTGATTGGCAAACACAGCACGTTAGAAATATATATAACACAAAAACTAAGGTAAGATTAACGGTCGGCATTAGGTCAAAATGAACTTTGCCGCCGTGGAGCGCATCTCGGATTCAGAGCGGGAAAAGGTACTAAGCAGCTTTCTGCGCATCCCTAGCCCTACATGCGGGCTCGGGTAAAAATGCAGGCTGCAATGGTGGAAAAAACGACGGACTGCTAATAAGGTAAGGGAGTATGCCGCTCGTTGATTTATTTCTACTTGGGCAAACATGAATCTTTCCATTTCACTGTTAAGAAAACAGGGCTTCCTCTGCCTTCCGAGAGGCTCTCTTGCTTATATATTCAGTGGTGTGCTTATATTGATGCAATGTTTAAAGAGTATTTGCGGAAAAATGTGCCTTCGAACCAGCGTTTCTTGTTTACCGCGGGAAAATAAGGATTCAGAAATCTTCTTTAGGTTAACTTGGTCCGAAAAAAAGTGATTCCTCGCGAAAACAATACACCAGCTTCCATTAGTGACATGAAAATGCTGCTGCTCGAGAAAGCATATAAAGTTCCTGGCGTTTTTGTCTACGCGTTCGGCGAAATTCCCGCCATTTACGTTTTTCCGCCTTGAATATCTCGGATACTATGGCCTGAAATGACTAGGAGTATCTCTATCCCTCGCCCCTCCCCCTTCTCACCGGATGGGATGCTAGTCCACCACGGGGTTACTCCAGGATTAAATTCGCCGGTACCCATTTATACACCTGGGTG
>JAHPZR010039717.1:10000-17500 GCA_019787425.1 Platygyra sinensis | reverse complement strand
TTTTCCGAGATGTAAGCAGAAGTATCGCGTTACAGTCGCCATATATGCAAATTAGAGTAAAGCTTTTTGTCCTCAACGAAAACGTCACAAAACATTTACATTTACATTTGGATCCCTGCCAGTCACCCAGCTGTCACATGGCCTCTGCGCCACGTAAGATTACTCAGTAAAAATAAGCGATCCAAATAAACGAGAGGCCCAAGGTAAAACTGACTGAACTGACGATCGGAAAGGTATTTAGCTATTGTTGCAACTGAACCACACTGGCCTCGAATTTCTGGTATACTTCAGAATTTCCATTATACCCTCTGAGCTGTTTTTCTCCCAAAATCCATCTTCAGGATCTTTGAGCGTCTCCGCCATTTCGAAGCGAATTTATTTGATCGCGCTGAAATCGTAATGCAGGCCGTATTGACCTTGAAATGCCGCTCGCAGATGGCGAAACCCGACCCGATTACCCGAGACCACCGTGCGCGCCTAGTTTCAGCAAATCGGGATTGATTCGCGTATTACACCAATATTTCACACATTCTTTATACGTATACGCGGGGGAGACTATAATGCCTCCTCGGGTTTTGGCCTCTGGGCCAAAACATATATAAGTGCTTAAAGCTGAAATTAAGGGCGTTTTTAGCAGGTCATAGTGTTACTATGGTGACCTATTGTGTCACGAAATAATACCAATGTATTAACCAGTGATTGGGCAGTTTTTTGATACTATGATTGTAGTAGTAATAGTGGTTATAATGACACATCAAAATCTAAGTCTTGGAATGTGCTGGAAACTGTTTTGAGCCACCTTAAAACCAACTTTCTCCCATCCATTCATGATCACCCTGTGCATATGACGGAATCGTTGGCGGTTACCACAGACGGAACAATTTAAGCTGCTCATTAACTTTACTGGGGAATATTAAAATCGAAATTACTTATTTCGTTAGTAAATTGAATAATTATTGTAACAGCGTACCTGTCTGGTTTTGTCAAACTCTGCCCATCCATATTGTTCTTCCCAGATGGCCCATAATTCCACTGTATCTCGTTTGCCGCAATGTAGTACTTTCGCGTTTTCCCGCCACTCACGGTTGGCACGTGACCAGTTTTACCGTCACACTTGGTGATGTTGAATAAGGCATACATACCGGCGTTGTAATGATCGTTGACAAGGCAATTAAACATCCACGTGCCGGGATTCAAGGCCGTCATAGACGCTGTCACGAAAGTGGCAGGAAGAAGGGAAGCCACGTCTTTGCGATGGCCGTCCACCTTGAAAGACTGTCCATGGAGATAAGCTGATGAACAAAATACATGATTAAGTAAAATAAACAATGAAAAATAGAAGTGGTTTCACACAATCGTAAGAGTGCCGGATACAAATACAAGCAGAGTGAAATACAAATTAACATAGGAACTAGTAGACAGTTACTGGAGTGTAAGCGGTGATTGAAGCGACCATCCGACTGTAAAACAACAAAATTTTTATGTAACGTATCAATTAACAGTCATCCCTGACAAAGATCACCGTCAAGTCAAGTCAACCGTGTTGTAATATTGGACAAAACAACCATGTGTCGGTGCATCCTCAACTAACGAAGTTTTTCGTTCACTTGCACTACTTTCGTCACTCAAAAATCTTGGCTTAATTATCTGTATCGTTGTGCATCCATTTGTTTATCTCTCGACATTTCTTTTTCCCTATTTTTCTCCCTTGCTCCCTTGCTTTCTTTCTGTCTGTCTTTCTTTAGATCTAACTTTCTTTAATTTTTTTATTCTTTCATTGTTCCATTCTTTTACTCTTTCAATGTTACATTGGTTCATTTTTCATTCCTCAACCCTACCTTTATCGCTTTTTCGTCTCTCTTTAGGTTTTTATGTATTAGGCCAATCAGTCAGTCCTTCCGTAAGTCAATCGGTCAGTCAGTACGTCAGTCAGTACGTCAGTCAGTAAGTCAGTCAGTATGTCAGTCAGTATGTCACTCAGTAAGTCACTCAGTAAGTCAGTCAGACAGTCATTCAGTCGATCACTGAGTCAGGCAGTCAGTCAGTCAGTCAAACAGTCAGAGAGTCATTCAATCAGTCACTGAGTCAATAAGTCAGTCAGTCAACCAGTCACTCAGTCAGTCAATCAGTCAGACAGTCATTCAGTACAGTAAAAGTTAGTCATACACTCAGTAAGCCAGCTAGTTAGTGATATTGTTACTTATTAATTTATAAATATTTCCACTCTCTCACCAGTGTGAATGTCCACTTCATTTCCAATCCCGGCCAAATGCCATGTGACGGAATCTCCCAGGCACATATCTAATCCAGGCAGGTTTCCGTAGAAATAACCATTAATAGCATGCATCTTGTTGCTTTCCTTAAAATCTTCATCATCTTTGTCAACCCCCGAAGGATCACTACAATATTCCTGGATGTTTTTGTCAAGGAGCCAGCTTTCGTTTTCATCTAACACCGTGAACAAACCTAGGAATTCTTTGTCCACCTTCTTGGCGGATTCTAGAGCTCCCTTTTTGCAAGTCAGTAGAATACCTGAAGTCAAGATAAAAAGTAGGTACGCAATGTGTACAAACAAAAATTCAAAACGTCCTTAACTTCCTCACACAGTAGCGGCCCAGTTTCTGTTTCAATCTAGCCTCACTGGCCAAAATGACAATGAAGGGGCGATGTAAAGAATGAATGAATGGGGTAGCACAAAACACAAGGCGAGACCACGTTGAAGTCGTGTCACTGCGTCCGTGTCAAAAGCGACCAGCTGCCCCTCGGAACAGTATCATGAGACCCTCTTAATATTCTTTAGTTCTATAGTAAAACGTTGTAATTACATGCTCCCGTGGGCAACTACTCCCTAAGTAGCGACTACGACAACGTAGCTTTAGAATTGATGGCGTCATTTTTTTGTTTTAAGCTATCGTTAGCAACCATCCCTGAGAGACGGACTGTAACCTTTCAACACTAAATTAAAAATATGTACTTCGCTTAAATCTGTTTATGAGGCAAAATAGAACTATAAATTGTTTTAACAGAATACTGTACCAAACAAATCTCATTTGCATGTGGTAAGCTTTCGTAGTTAACAGCGTGTCTTCTTAGCTAAGCATTGTTTTTTGTAACGAACGCTTTCAAATATTCTTTCGCCGTCTGTACGGTACAAGAATGGAACACTCTTTCGAGAACTGTGGTCGGAGCTGGTTGTTTAAAAGAGTTTAAGAACGGACTTGAGCGTCTTTTTAACTAAGCAAATAAGCTATATTAATGAAAATTTTTCATTGTATATAGACAAAGAGATAACTAAATATTTCTAATCCTTTTACTTTTAAGTTGAAACGTCGTAGGGACAACTTCTGTTTCTTCCTTCTCAAGATGTATTTTGTTGTGTTTTTATCATTGTATCTTGAATAAAACATTATGTTATGTTATGTCATTTATTGTTTCATTGTGTATTGTGGAAAATCCACGAGATGGATATCATTTCCATCAACAAAGCAATAACAAAAGAATCAACACAAACGAAGACCAAGTCTTTTTTTTTGGTGGCTCTGAAAAGAACTGTTTTGAACTTAACGTACGAGGAGGGATTAACGGTTTCTTTTATAAGTTTCTGATTTTACTGGGCTGCCGATCGAGGTGATAAAGTATGCGACATTTCAAAATAACTATTTTGGAGTGATGGGGGTAAGGTTCTAAAGAAACTGTGGTGCTGCGTCGGTGGGAGTATTACAAGATAATTTGGTTTTATCAACTGGGTTGGTAATGTGAATTGCTCACCGTAAAGGGATTCGGAAGCTGACGTTTCGAGCGTTAGCCCTTCGTTGGCGTGAACGCGCACTGAAAAGGTTCCGACGAAGGGCTAACGCTCGAAACGTCAGCTTCCGAATCTCTCTACGGTAACCAATTAACAATTAGACCCGTGGCCCTTGAGGGCGAAGGGTATAATTGTTCTAGTATCACCCAACTAGTCGGACAGAAAAGGCAATAATAAAGTTAGAAAACGCAAGTTGAAGACATATTTATTTGGGGAAAAAACGAAAGAAAAACCGGCGAAATTTCGCTACTCGATGACTATTGCTAATAGTCCCCTAGTAGCGTAGCCAATCAAAATATAGGATTTGCATTAGTCCACTAGTTGGGCGATACTAATTCACATTATCAACCCAGTTGATAAAATCAAATTATTTTGGAGTGACCACAGTTTCATTAGACGCGAGAATTGTAAACGTTTTGTTGTTACTACAATGCGAGTACGTTTGAACGACACTCACACTTATGGGTATTAGAGACCTTAAGATACCCGGTTTCGGGTACGGGTACGGGTAGGATTACCCGTACCCGTACTCGGCTACACGGGAAACCAGTCAAACTTAAGATACACCGGGTGGCACCAGGCACGATCTGCGCAAAAATGCAAGGACTATATCGTGTTTCGTATGCCATCTGAACATCGCCTGAAATTGGCTGAAAAATATATTTCTATCAGATTTAATTGCCTTTTCTTTTTCTTACGAAATACTACAAATATGTCTTCGACTAAAAAATTGAAGAAGCCTCGTTTACTTCTATCAAAAAGTTTTAGTCAAGAAGTATCTTTTCAAGTCAGTATAAAGTATTTAATTTGAATTTAGGTATTTTTTTATCGTGGTTTATGGCCTATTGCATTTTAAATCTATTTGAAATGTGTCTCAACTAAACTTTGGCGAGGAGACTACACCTCAGTCATCGCCTGTTTTGAAAAGCAGCACGTTATTTGACAGGCAAAAATTTCTTTACATTTTTACCTCAAGAAAACTTTTTCGTAGTCCCAAAACGCTTCAAATAAAAAAAACGTGTTTATGCAAGAATCTGGATACGATTCTAGTCTAATAAGCAAAGATAAAGACCATAAAAACTTACCCGTTTCTCCATTTTTACCCGGAGCGAAGTCACGGGTAGATCACTGATTACCCCGGGAAAACGTGTGGCTTTTACGGAAGAACGCGAACACGTCATCATTTAATGAATTCAAAATGGCGCTAGCCGTACCCATGCGTGAAAATCGGGGTATCTTAAGGTGCCTATTGTGTAATTTTTTCGGGCAATAAGGTCGCCGCCCCCAAAGTCCGAATGGCCAATTGCAGAAACGTTAGAGCACTGGGGCGAGTTTCTTATATTGATTAGATTGAAAATCTAAACATTTCAACTGAAATGTCAATGAATGAAAAGCTACCCAGCCAAGTTTAAGTGTCTTCAGTGGAAAATTGTCCAAATGGGAGCTTTGCTAAAGTTGCAAAATTCCATACAAATCCGTATAATTTTGTGGCCTGTCTACCTAATCCATACAAACTCTCTATTTTGGGTGATATTTGAAGAGCTACCATTTTGCCATTTTCCTCCTCCAAATACTTCCATGCGTGATATTAAGACTCTCAAATCTAGTTGATCTCTCATTTGAATATCTAAGTTTTTCAAACAAACTATAAAATTAAGGAAACCTTATTGATTCGCGATTTGAAACCAGCGCTTAATGAAAATGTTGGCAGTGAGGAACTTTTTCTCTACTAACCACTTATATTTTTCGAGCAGACTTAACTAGGTCTGTTTATTTTCATTTACTCTTTCAATGTCATTGCTTTCCTTATTTGGTATTAGCCTTCGTGTTTAAATTTATTGTAGTTTAGGTAACCGTTACTTCTGAAGATGTATTTTGGAGCATACGAAACGTCAAGTTCTTAAATGAAAATTGTTACAACATGCGTTGTCTCGTTATGTTTATAACCGCAGTTTGTTTGTTATTTTTACTGAAGTTGAAATGGCCAAAGAATAAGAGCGTAAACGTAAAACAACCATACTCTTTCCCAGTCCTCTCGCGTTTCTGCAACTGCCTATGTGCTGGTACGCCTATGAGGAGAAGTTTTATATATGGTTACCTAGCAACCCAGTGTTGATATCCTTATGCGGCAACAAGTGCGAATGATAAATCCACGTGAGACAGTCATCATCGTCCGATGTTGGCGCGTGGCTTTTAGTAAGCTTCCATGTGTATACATGACTTTCACCATAGCCCACGTGATCATCTTTCTTGCTGGCCCCACTCGTCCCATCTGCGTACAAGGCACCTTCTGAATCTTTTGTGTAGAAGACTCCGTGCGGGTGCACTGAAAAGTTTCCATGGGCCATGTTCTTGAAGTGGACCACAATCGTGTCTCCCTCTTCACCCTTAAGTATAGGTCCTAAGAAGCCAAGGTATTCTGGGTGGTCTTTCTCTTTGCTGAAGGTCTTGTCTGTGTACTCACGATACAGTACCTTGTAATATTCGCGTCCTATCGTGTGAATGCCTCTTGTAGTGAACACAGCAGCATCGCTAGATTAAGTGAAAAGAATGATCTTTATTAGCAGTTTTCACTTGAGTGTCAAAGTAGTTCTTTTTCGCTTTGGTTTCACTTTACATTACATAACGATTGATTTAAAAAATCTCGCGCCACTTTCTCAACCAAGCCTCAGAGAAACCAAACGTGAATCGCTGTTACTAATGTTCCAGCTTGCAAAGCTGCAGTGCAAACAAGTGATCGCGAAACCGTGAAGACGAGCCGACGGTATAGCTTCAGCGAAAGAGGGAGAAAGAAATATTCCCTTGTTCGACTGGTACCGGTTTTACTCGAGAAGTCCTCACCTTCCTTTGCTATCCCCGGCCACCGAAAAACTAAAACCACGCGCAGACAACGGCTCTGTAAATCACGACTATAGCTTTGATAGAGTATGTTTATTGTCACGCAATAAAAGATAAAATCAAAAACCATGCAGTGGATAAAGTCAAGAAATTGTGATACCATAGAAGATAAATAAAGACGACAGTTCTTCAAGTTTAAGGTGTGTGCTTGTTTCCAAAATTGAGATACTCATCGAAATGTTCGGCGCAAAATTACTGAGCTTAGTGTGGAGCCGCCATGTTAGTTGGAGGACCTCCTCAGTCCTCCAATATGGTGGCCGGAAAATAGTGAAAACATCTGGAACTTACTTTGGCTATCTAGTAGTCGACTGATTATCTGAACCAACCAAAAAACATTTGCACAAGCACTTTTAGCAATACTTAAACAACTAAAATGGCCAAAAATCGAGTGATAAGTGCATATTTTTCGACAAACGCGATCTTTATGTCACGCACCACCATAACTTCGAAATTCAAAATGCGCTGGTTTCCAAACGAAGGACACTGTTAAGCTGGAAAGTTTTAAACATATAAATTTAGTACCTCTTATGACTAATGAGGATAAAACCTCTAGTGGCTCTTTAGTTTTGGATTTGAGAATTTGATGACGTCACACGTGCACAAACTCTATTGGCCAGTTTTCAAGCACCTTAACTCCAAATCACAGTACAGCACTGTTGATATAAAAATGAGATGCCACGGGGGTGGGGGCGAGGGCGAACCTGAGAGTAACGAAGTGGAGATTACAAGGGTTGAGGAGGAAAAGTTGGAAAGTTCGCTTCTCAAGTGAAAGGAAACCAGAAAAACAGTTTCTGAAA
>JAHPZR010039717.1:0-5000 GCA_019787425.1 Platygyra sinensis | reverse complement strand
CTGTTCTCGGGGACCACGCGCTTTCTTTGCAGTAGCGTAGATTGAACCAAATCTCCGCCCAACTAACGGCAAATGTCACCGAGTGACTGACCGTTTCGACGTGACATTGGCGACAGTCGCTGAGAATGCGTGACAACGTCAATCTCTTCTCAATCCATTGACGAATCCACCACTTCGACCACAAGATTTTCTACGATCTTTGTATTTATGAATTGGCCATGGAGCTAACGAGATTCCAGTAAACTGGTTATGAAATGTTATGTAAACGCTTGGCTTGTTTCTGATCCTGGCTGTTGTTTTTTCTTAAAATGATTAGACCAACTTTGTAGCTCACATGAAGCAACACAACCTGGAAGAGCAAAGTTTCAGGCGCAGACTAATATCAACAAAAAAGTACAGTAAATGCAGAGATGATTCAGAAGCGAGAACCCTAGATTGAAGAAGAAATATTTGTTTGTGATCAACTGGTCTTGCCACCTGCCAAACCTACAAAAGCGTGGACTGTAGGGGACTGGGTGTACTGTTGCAATCGGAACGTACATGTTCGGAACCGTTCGGCGCGAGATATATCGACGAAAAAGATCGATCATCACCAGGTCATCACCAACTGTTGTTGCGAACGGCGACAAACTCTGGACAAACCCACTTTAACCAGAACATTTAATTCCCGATAGGCCATCAGAACAACTCACAGTGATGCCACGACATAACAACGGTCTACAACGGTAGAATTCTCCAAAAAAACACTGACAATTTGAACTAAAACGGACCCACACTGGCATATTTTCACTATTTCGAAATCACATTCATGAGTAATTTATATATTAACACGTTTTCTTTGGAAATTCACAAGAATTTCACTAGAAACTCCCATGCGTTTTGATCCATGAAGAACCTGAATTATTCGTGATTTTACCACTCTACTCTACGTGATTTTGAAACGCAAGTTCTCCGAATGGTTACGGTGGCCCTTTGCAGGATCCGGTCACATGGTACGGAATAAATTACACTGGGACGCAAATAACGCAGTGGGACTTCCAAAACAAAGGAGCTCTTACCAGTCCAGCCCGACTTTCCTTTGTTTTGATAGCCCCATTGCGTCACCAAGTATAATTTATTCCGTACCATGTGACCGGATCCTGCAAAGGGCCTATTTTGCTTCCTTCAAACACTGTTTCCAATGTAAGAACAGGTCATTAAAAAGAGTATCTTACTTTCTTATTTTCGTGATTCGGGAAAACGAGTTTTCTTTTATTCGTGAACCGTGATCCTCTGTATTTTAGAGTCGTGAACCGTGCCAGAGACCCCCCACCCCTTTGCGACCCTGTTAATATGTACACGAAGTTTTGGGGGAAAATAGTTCAATGGCAGAAATTGGTGAGCACGGTCTCAGAGGAAACAGAGCATTCGAGGTCTATCAGTTGCTGAAGTACCCTGGGTACCAGAGGTTTCTTCTCGCGCGGGGCGGACGGAACTAGAATTAATACTTCGCTTCGCTTCGGCACGAACGGCGAAACCGCGAGAAAAACCTCTGGCACAGAGCGGTTTCATTCACTGTTGACCTTTGATCAATTTTAATGGATTACATTTAAACCAATGACAGCTAGCATCTCCCTCTGTGATCAAGTGAACCGGCATGTGAAGACATGATACATTCGCGTGACATGACAGATCTGGTCTGGTTCAAAATTTAGTGTTTTTGAAAATGAGAGGTCGTAGGAGCCAATCAGCTTTCTAGTGCAGATTCTGGACTAGACAAACAGTTTAGACTGGCTGGTCATTGGCTCGGCACTATCAAAGAAATCGCGCTCTGTTCCAGCCAGAGGTTTTTTACGGGGCTGACAATACAGACAATTTGTTTGTTCTTGTTCATGTTTATTTCTGGTGTTTGATTATGTGTCTATCTGTTTCAATTCTCTGTCTGCCAACTTGTTTGCTACTGGTCCTACTGCTTGCTTGCTTGCTTGCTTGCTTGCTTGCTTGCTTGCTTGCTTGCTTGCTTGCTTGCTTGCTTGCTTGCTTGCTTGCTTGCTTGCTTGCTTGCTTGCTTGCTTGCTTGCTTGCTTGCTTGCTGCCTTGATTCCTTTCTTGTTTACATACTCGCGTACATACATGCTTGCTTACACCTTCTTGCTTGTCCGTCTGTGTGTGTGTCTGTCTGTCTGTCTGTCTGCCAGTTGGTCTTGTCTTCTGTGTTTTTTCAGTTTGTTTCTTTTGTTGGTTCGCCGGTTGTTGTTTCTATTTACGTGTCTATCGACGTTTTTCTGAGTATTTCTTTGTTTCTTTGTCTATTTGTAGCCTGCAACGCAGGCGTCTTATTAGGATGAGTTAGCGTCACAACCCTGCGACCGCCATGTTAGACAGCATGTTAGACAGCAATGTTAGACTGCCATGTTAGGCCGCAATGTTAGACCGCAATGTTAGGCCATCATATTAGACCGCAATGTTAGACCGCCATGTTACACCGCCATGTTAGACCGCAATGTTAGACCGCAACAGTTAGACCGCCATGTTAGACTGCATGTTAGACCGCCATGTTAGACCGCCATGTTAGACCGCCATGTTAGCTTGCAATGTTAGACCGCCATGTTAGACCGCATGTTAGACCGCCATGTTAGACCGCCATGTTAGACCGCCATGTTAGACCGCCATGTTAGACCGCCATGTTAGACCGCCATGTTAGACTGCAATGTTAGACCGCCATGTTAGACTTCCTCTCTCCTATCATCCACCCCCTTGCGGGTACAACTTTGTTTAATTCTCTATCCAGTCCTCCACTATTTGAAATTTCAAGATGGCGGCTAAACCTTTTACAATGAACTACCGTGACTCAGCGCTCGCTCGAAAAAATTTCAGGCTTGTTTGTTTAGCGTTTCTCTGTTTTTGCCTCGATCTATACTGAGATAGGTTTTAACAATTGTTTTCACGATCGCCATGTTTAGCAGTCTTGGTGACTTCGGTTGAAACCTCTACGAAAATATAAGTTGTGAATTATCCTTTCCATAGTTTTCATAAGCTTGTCATCGAGTTTTTGTTTTGAAATTCAGCCTGTTGGTGTCTCATTTTTGTCTAGGCTAAACCAGGGAGGTTTTTAGTTCTCTGGGTCGGTAAACCCAAACATCTCGGCTACAATTTAGGTATTTAGATGAAAAGCTTTGAGCTTGTAAATTCATCAGATCAGTCAACAGCGCCATCAGCAGTAGAGGCATCGAAGAATAAAACCCGTTGGAGAGTTCAACACTCTTGTTACCTCTGGCAGAAACGGGTTAGCCAACAATCAAGTGTCCACGATAGCATAAACTTTCTTTATTGTAAAACAAATTAACATGTATATGTTTCATTTACTATGCAGTAAAATCGTCTTAAGCATTTCTTTAATTTAAAGCAAATCAAAACATCCAACTTGTTTGCCGAATGTTTTTGTGCCTTTCACACACATCAACTTGAGTTTGCCAACACGAGCTTGCCAACTTTAGTTTGCCGTGTGAAGGCCGCTTTATGTACATAATAACACAGTCAGTTGCCTCCAGATCGACTTGCTTGACCAGTGACTTAGTGGTTGCAAAGGAAAAATAAGTACTTTATGCCAGCAAAGACCTAAAGAAACTTGAGATGTAAACCATTGACTTTCCCGGAAAGTGGGGTGACTTTGACAAACATATTTTTGCATGCAAGCATACTTGTACCAAAAAAACTCATGCGCACTACCACTGTCGGGAAAAATTCATGCACCTTCAATGAGCTGAAGAAAAAGCATGTTACATGGAGACAAAATATCTGGCATAAACGTACGAAGGAAAAAAATCTTGGGTATTAAGGAATTACACAAATTCAGCCATAAAACTAGACTGACTTGCAGGCTGATACCAATAATAACACGAACAATGTCCTGGCCTAGGGCTCATAGACCTTGCTTAGTTCACAAAGCATCAGCACTTAATATCCTGTCTCGGTCCTGTATTGTTTATCATTTAGGCATCCCAGCTTTTTTGAGATTTTAAACGCACATCTACCTGACTTTCATTGTTACACGGCAACCTCGCAGCTTTATCTTTCATTTAAACCTGACTCACAAGCACGTCGGGATCGATGAGGTAGTTTTGGCGATGCAACACTGTATAGAAGACATACGTCAATGGATGCTTACTACTTACTGACTTACCGGTTAGCTAAATGATGATAAAACTGAGTGTCTACTTATACGAACAAGACAGCAACTGTCTGAGATCAACGCAGGCTCTCTTGCATGCTGTTGTTGGTGATCATCAGATTACTCCAGCTCAGGACAGTGGCGGATCTAAAAGGAGGAGCCCGAGGGAAAAGAAGAAATGACTGAAGAGAGATAAGCCGGCTGGGCAAGTAAAAGAAAGCCGAGCCCCCTCCATAGCTCAAAGTCTGGATCCGCCACTGCCTAGAGAGCAAGAATTTGGGCTGCTGGTTTGATCAGCAACATTTTAGTGCATCTTATTTCCATGTGCACAACATTAATTAAGAAATAGAAAACATGTACCGGTGTTTCTATCGAGTTATACAAACACGAGTGGAAGTTTGGGAGAACGAGAAATGCTGGGGGAACACGAGCCGTAGGCGAGTGTTTCCACAGCTTTTTCGAGTTCTCCAGCAAACTTTCTCGAGTGTTTGTATAACTCGATAGAAACATGAAGTATACAGTACATGTTTTCTATTTCTTTTAGAAAACACCACGACGAGAAAAGGAAAACAACTTGTTAAATTTGATTATCAAAATGTAAATTCTCCTTGCTCGCGCCATCACTACGTCAACAGCGCGCGCTAGTTCTGTGTCTCCATCGAGTTATACAAACACGATTTTTAACCAATCAGCGCGCGTGCTTTCTTACGACTTTTTTCTAAATGCCTATATAAGAAAGTTTCTATCAACTGATTCAACAAAGAAGTTAACGCATACTCTAGTTACACAGTTACTAATAGAATTGACTGCTTACAATAGTTTGTTTTAGTTTATACCACACAAGTGAATA
>JAHPZR010039712.1:5000-33378 GCA_019787425.1 Platygyra sinensis | reverse complement strand
TAGCGGTAGCGGTAGCGGAGCATTAGCAGTAGCAGTAGCAGTAGTAGCAGTAGTAGCAGCAACAGAGCCACGATATTGAAAACTTCGTTTGCCTGCTACAGTACTCGAGTAGGAACGAAAAGGTTGTATTTTGAATTTCTTAGATTGTGTGAGTTAACACTAGATGTAGTTTTTAAAAGGCTGTTTAGACAACTCGGAGCAAGATCATGAAGAATCTTAAGCAAAATGATTGCTAATTGCTTAGAACTCCTTCGTTCCAGGGAATCCCAACCGAGGTCACTGACTAAAGTAGACGATGTAATATTTAAGTCAGAAAAAGTGATTAAGCGTGCAAACAAAGGCGTTTATGCTACGAGTATGTCCAGCCTGTCTGAGTTATGACAACACTTTATTAGTTATGTACGGAAAGCTATAGTTATATTTGTCAATCACAAAGGTAGTACATTGTTCAATGCCCAGCATTTGGTGGGATGGAAATATTAATAAGATGGTTGTTCAAGAGAGTGTGCATGTAGGTAACTAAGTATCAAAACTGACATAGCTGACTGGCAACTACTAGAAGGCTTTTTATTGCAGGTGAATATATGAAAGTTCATATATTGGAACTGCGGAGAATAATATGAAGATAAGATTGATCATTGCAGTTATGCTCAGGCCTGAACGGGATTCTTTTTTTTTTTCAGACTTTAACCTCACAACTGCTTAAGTTGCGCGCATAACTACGATGATGAATCAAATCTTCAGATCATTCTCCACAGTTCAAATTTATGAACTTCATATATTAACCTCTTACTAACCGAGCGCGAGGGCCGTACCGGGGAATATTGGCCCGAGGTCGTGGCAGTACGGACCGAGCGCAGCGAGGTCGTACAAAACGACCGAGGGCCAATATTCCCCAGTACGGCTCCAGCTAGCTAGGTTAGTAAGTAGTTTATTATATGGCACTCGGGTCATGCTTGTTTGTTTTCTGTTAAAACGCACTTTCGGTCACTTGAATTCAAAGCACTTGCTCCGTGTGTTTTTGATGACGTGAGCGACTCAAAAAGAACAAGCTACCACGAGTTTGAAAACAAATTCAATGAACGTAAATCATTTTGAATATAAACAAGGCTTCAAGAACGATTTGTAACGGAATTTGTCACAAGTCTCAACAGCTCCAGTTTGATAAAATTCGGAAAATGGTTTCTGTCGATCCCGCATGGAATATTTTAACTTGCGCATCGCAAAATATGGATGAAGAAATGTCGAAGTTGGTTGCGGTGAAAATTATTCAAACATATACACAGCTAATGAAGAGGCAGTCTAAAGTCAATCCTCCTCGTCTCTCTCGATAACAGTTCGACGCTTCTTTTCATTCTGGACAATTCTGCGCTGAAAACTGGATATTGTTGCTGGCTTGTGCTCTTGTCCGTGTTTCCTATGTTTGTTAATTTATAAAACATGACAAGAAGTGGTCAAGCTCCTTCGCAGGTAGGGTTTTAACTCTTTCATTTGTCATGCCGTTACCTTACAATTAGTGGAGAAGAGTGTTCAGATCAGCAGCCATCTTCTTATTTGTGTTTGCACTTTTTTGCTTCTTTATAAAATCGTCTTTTACTTCCCGACTTTCTCCGATGCCTGATTCAGTCTCTACATTAGACGTTTCCAGTTCTCCAGGATAATGAAATTCGCTTTGTGAATATTCGTCTTCCTAGTTCTTATTGTAAGCTCTGTAAAATATCAATCTGTTAGGTAGTTTTTTTTGCCAAGAATGAGAGTATTTACACGTTTTCGTTTCGTAGTTTTGGTTGCAAATTTTTAATTTGCGGCTTTCGAAAACAAAAACAAATACAGACCTTATGACCGTTTCCATGGTCCGTATGGCGAAATCTAGGGCTGTCCATAAGTTGCTCGGCAACTTTTGAGCACATTTTCAGATTTGGAGCAACTTTTAGTCCTTCAAGCAACTTTTCGAATTTCGTGCAACTTTTTTCTTTTTTGAATAACTTTCTTGCTTTTTAAGGCAATTTGTAACTAGAAATCGCCCATTCAAGTTCTAATTTAAAGCATCGGTTGCTTTTATGCATGATTTTGCGTTAAATACGTTTTGTATACAAAAACACTATTCCCCTAGTGGTCTGCCTGTGGTAGCAGCTGAAGGTGGTCAGCGGATATGCTCAAAAATTCAAAATGGCGGAGCCGAGTGACAATCCATGCTCGAGCTCGAGTGAAGATGATGAATATTCAGATCCTTTAGAAGTAGCAGCTAGTGCAGGAGCTAGATTAAGACTATGGTTCTATACCACATACACTCGTGTATGTCAGAGAAACGTTATATATTTAATAAGCATATTGGCAAAGTTTGTTTTTGTTCGAATACAGTCACGTGGTTATCGTAATAGAAAGCCAATACACAGAATCAGATTTTTATGATTTGGGTTGAGAGAGACTCAGTCTTACAATATTGATGAGTCAGTATGATATAATTATGTATATAATATCTATGCATAGTGAAATCTATTTATTAAATCTTTATTTAAGTTGTTAATCAATCTCTTACACTAAAAAATTGAAGGCAACTTTTGGGCAACTTTTAAGGTTTTGGAGCAACTTTTGAGCAACTTTTTGTGAAAATTGGAGCAACTTGTGGACAGCCCTATCCCGACCAAGAAAGAACCAATCAAAATGCTCGGATTTACCTCAAGACTACCTTGCCATATAATAACCACTTTTATTTGTTTTGCCTTCTACGGGTATATCACGAATTCACAACGTCGCCAGTTACCGCTTGGCTTGATAGCTCAGTTGGTAGAGCACTGCCAGTGCACCGGTACCGTAGAGGTCATGAGTTCGAATCCCGTTCACGCCTGAATTATGTTCAGGATTTATTTTCACAACTACTTAAGTAGCGATGATCATTTTTCCATGTAATTATTAGTGTTTTGGTCTGCCATAATTTTTACTGTAAGTTGTTAGTATTTCGTAATATAACTTGAAAACTGATTCTTTAGCTTTCGATCTTGGTTCAACTTCCAACCTCATGATTTATCAAATGTTGATGCGCGCTCTTTTGACAGAATGCCTACCTATACCCGATGCAGACGGTTTTCATGAAGACTCCCGTGGCAACAGAAGCTCGCCACCCCTTACTAGAGATATGCATTCGGAAGAGGCTCATTCTCGACCTCAACGAAGAGAACGAACCAAGTTTAACCGCGTTCAGAGCCTTGAGCTTGATAAGGAGTTCCAGAGAAATCCCTACCCTGGAATACAGCGAAGAATACAACTGGCTTGCAAATTGGCCATCGACGAATCTAGAATCCAGGTAACAACAGTTCCAATTATATCAAGGTCATCTCACAGATTATATTCGCATTCAGCGTAAAATGATTTTTTTTTTTCGCTCTAACGCGTTTCTTGTGTATTTACAGGTTTGGTTTGCTAATCGACGAGCAAAGGGAAGGCGTCAAGTTGTTACCAAAGATCATCATCACTCAGTACACAATGTAAAGAGCAGAAGTTGCGTATTCCTAAAAGATACAAGCCCCTTGAAAACGTCAGGCTACAACGCTCTCTGCCACTTTGTAAACACAAGTCCAAATATGAACCACTTTCACTAGCGACAGTGCTGAAGACATGGGTCACCTAATTACTAAAAATACTTATTTTATAATTACAGGATCTTTTTTAATCCTCTGAAAACATTAACCTGCATGATTACTGAAGGCAAACAAATTCAACCAGGATTGTAGAAATAAGATTTCTCAAACCATTAATGATTCATTACATTTAACAAAAGAAATCATGCATGACCGAGACGATATTTGGATATATGATATTAATTAGCATGGAATTTACGATTTCATTTCTCCGTTTTCTCGTTAGGTTTAGTTTCGATAGAGAAGATATATCAAACGCGGAAGACCGTGTCTGATCACATTTCAAAACACCTCGAAGTTCCTTAGAATACTCCGCGTGTTGATGGTCTTCCGTGTTCTACATATTTCCTAGGACATGCCTTTTCGGGTAACCTTCACAAAAAGCCCGCCATATATATATTGCTTTAGATATTAGGCAACTTAGAACAGACGAGAGTACAAATAGAATAGGTCAGCGGACTAGCACCCGGCTCAGCTAGTTGAGTTTCAATAGTATCGAGCGTATGAACATGACGTCATGGCAGCCATATTGGTGTCACAAAACTATGAAACGGCGGCCATGTTGGTGTACCAAACCACTCCTCTTCACTCTTTTCGTATGTAAACATTTTCTTGTGTTTCAATAAATTTGCATGTCTGCTGGACACGTGAGTGCTAAGCTCTACAAGGTACGGCATGCCGTTTTAAGAAATTACTTGTAGTATACTCCATAAAAATGAAATTAATTGATTTAAGATTGCAAAACAATCCAGAAAATCATGTTCGTTGATGAAAGAAATGAAAAGAAAAGCTAAGAGAAAGCCATTTCTGGTTTTAGACTGTGACGCCCTTATTATTTGTGAGCATCCTTAATGGTCACGCATTCCACCCGCAATATCATGCATCAGGCCTGCTCATGCATGGATCGAGCATAATAAAAGAGCTAGACCATTCCTACAACTGTGCGTGGATCTTCACGTTCATTACCCCTATTTTTCGTTTGAAAGATCACTTTCTCTACCACTTTCCTACTTTTCGCAAAAAATAAAGAAAATTTGTTTACCAGAAGACTTTGAGAATAGTCCTTGGATGTTTCCCTGACGTTTCCCAGTTTTGCCTTACAGTAATCATTGTTTCCAGCGTCAATTTTTGTTTCCAAGATGCGAATTATGCTCCCGTTACATAGCAGAGAATTTGAACGAGAATCTGAGCATGCGAGCAGTTCAAAAATTTTGCGGCGCGAGCAAGCGAGCAGTCATCTAATTTTTGCGAGGAATTCGAGTTGTTTCGAAACTTTATTTCACACGGCTAACGGTAAAAGAACACACTCACGATTCAAAATACATAATTTATACGTACGGGAGAAAGTCCGCTGATAGGGGCAGAAAGTCCGCTAACAGGTTCAGATAAAGGTACAGAAATTTACATATCGTAACACTGATCCTCCCCTCAAAAGAAGAAAAAAAAAACTAGCACACAAAACGAAATAGAATCAGTTCTTCTATATGCTAACAGTTCTTAATAAGTCACTCGTTAGACCTAAAGAGTTACGAAGTCTGTATAACGACTAGGCGGTTTGACCAGCCGTCCACTTCTTGTACGGACTTGGCTTTCATAGCCTGTAGGTGAGACTTCTTGCCGCAAGGGCTGATCTTTGACTCGATCTTTGGCTTGATCTTGGTTCATTGAAGTGGTCGATAAGGGCTGATCTTTATTTGACTGAGTGCTGGGGGTGGTGGACTGATTAACCTTCGTCGTCGTCACTGGCTTCAGCGTTGGCTGTTCATTGACGAGGTGATCCCTAACTTTGGAGTCATGGTGGTTTGAAGGTGTTGGCCATTCCTCAGCTGGGGCACTATCAGCCTCTGCAGAACGTTTCAGGTGCCTCCGATTTCTGATGTAGAGCTGACCGTTTGACTCCACTACATGAGATCTTCTACCAGTGGCTTGAGTACGTTCGCTTTCCTCCATGTCTTCTCGTTCAGCCGAAAGGGCTGCATCCGAACAACGTCGTCTTTCTGAAGGTTCGGTAGGCCAAATTTTGCGAGCACTTTTAAACTGAATGGGACCATTTGATTCCCCTACTTTGGAGCAAACAGCCTCCACTCAGTGTGAATATTGAGTGCTGAAAATTAGTCAACCAATGTGAAGCTGTCCGGTGTTCAACGCTGGGATTTGCTGGGATTGCTATGTATAATTCTCGGAGACCTTAGGAATCATTTACTTCTTAGTTTTTAATTCCCAACAATGCTCAGTCAGTATGGCATCCCGTACGAACAAGACACTTGGTGTAAACAATTGAAGAGCTCAAAGGAAGGCATAAGGAACGTGATTTTTTCTTCTCGAAAACTTGACGTGGAAGTTTGTATCGCAATGAAGGACGTAATGAACACCGAGTAGACTAAGAGACAATTTGAACTGAAAAAAAAAACAGTTATCGTTTTCTTAACTGAAGACAGATAACTAATGCAGAGAAATTAAAACGTGACTGTAACAAAACTTTGTGATCTCTACCCTGAGGTAACGTAACGTGGTGGTGCAAACAATTCCGAATACACAGCAGCAGCGATAGCAAACACTGAACAAAGCCAGAAACAATGATACTATAAGGAATTCTCGCTAGTCAGGCTTTAGCTTCTTCATGGTACATTGCAAAAGTACAAAATACGTTTCTGAAGCCAATCTAATATTAAGAAACTAAGAAACTGACGGAACTGAATAATTCGTGGACGAGCGTTCACGTTCTAGTTCACTGAAAACTGAATAAACTGAGTCATGCCGGCTCAGTGACATGGATCGATTAAAATATTTCGATTTATCAAAAGTTACGATTTAAATTAAGTTCTTGTTTAGCGTTTTTGTGTTTATGGACTTATTTGTAAGAAAGGACATTTAGAAAGAACATTAAACCTTACCGATCTTAAGCTTCACCCTTACTGATACCACGAGTATAGGCACGGAATTAAACTCGCAACAACAAGCAGGCTGACAGTTCGATCAGCTTACGCAGGTTCAAACGAAAAAGAATACCAAAATTACATTCGTAATGCTGAAAATTGATAGTAGAATATTCAGTCGAAGTCGAACCAAACAAATTGCCCAAAAGAATGTTATCATTTACATCTTTAGACCTCGTGGCGCGCTAAATCAACTTTCTTTGTTTCTTACTAACAGGTCCTTAATATCCGCTTCGTTCCTGCATGTCCCGTTGTTGTTTTCAAACCCCAAGAAGACCCCATGTTGTACGACGTTTTACTGCAGATTTATTTTCCCCTTCCCTTCGCTGGTAACTCTAAAATTATGTGAGAAACAAAATGGTCACAAGCTGTGTGATTGTTAACATATCAGTTGACAGGTCTCGATATTCGGCATATTAAGATATGACTATTAAAGCCAATTTCTCTTATACTCTACCCTTATCTGTGAATCACAAAATTTAGGTAACAGAAGAAGTTAAACGATTGACAGTAAGACTCAACCTACGCTTAAAACTGATGTCTAAATTAGTACCTAATTTGCAAAATGTTGTGTTGGTGTCGTGAATCTCTTTGAACACAATCATAACCATTCATTTAAAGCCATCAGTATTCCAAGTTGAAATTGGCTTTCGCATCTCCTCAGCTCATATAAAAGGACCTGCTCAATGCTCAACTCGGCACTGAATTGAGTATTTAAGTTGTTCGTACAGCAGAATTAATAATTAGTTAGACGTCTCACGTCTCAAATTTGTTTATGAGTGAATACGGATTATTTATAACTGAAATACTTCTGATTGTAGTTAAGTACCTTCTTGAATTTTCTGTTATAATTTTGCGTGGGCGACTTAAAGTTATACCATTAGTAGAGCGTTACATCAATTGACGGTCTGCTGCCAGCATTCCATAAAGTTTTTGAAAATAAAATCTAGTGGTATACTGAACCTTGGTAAAACCGATAGTAGTTTTGCTGATTTATTTTCAGTCTTTTGTCGTGTAGTTTAAAACTGCAGGAAATTGGTTCGGTTAATAACTGTAATTTTATTTCTACTTCTGTTTTGGTGATTGTTGTTCATGTTATGTAGGACGGTAAGTCAATTTGCTACCTGGTGCTGACGTTTAAAGGTGCAAAATTGCAACTTTGAGCTTAGTTTGGCTAACACTTTCAGACTTCGTTGGGTATTTATCCCAAACGATACATGGACTGTGTGAAATATTTGGAAGCTAACGTTGCACTTTTAAGGGTAGGCAAGACCACATTTAAGCTTGCTCTTTCGTAGAGGCGCGGCAGGAATTCAAGCCACTTAACAAAGCTGAGTTTATTTACCACAAAAGCTTGCCTTTCTTGCTGCTTTTGTCTTAAACATTGAAATAAGCAAGCTACTAGATATGCAGTACCAAATCGATTCAATTTCAATGTATTGTTGCAATCAAAGCAAATCCTTTGAGTTATTCCTATACAATCAAAACCAATACATAAATTGTCAGGAGAATTTTTTGTGGCCGGGGCAAAATAGAAATGACTTGGACTAGTGTCGATTACTTCGGTATGGAACACCCACCTACTGATAGTATTTTCGGCTATTTTCGACCGAAAATAATTCCAAGGGTAAGCCCCATATCAATATGTTTGTGTACCTTTCTTTATGTTACCAACTAGAACAAATAACTATATTTTTAACCAAAAACATTTTACTACAAGTATTTAACAATTACTTTTACGCTGTTAGAAGTGTTCAATTATTTTTTTTCTAGAGCATTTGTCGTTAACAAGGTAAAAAAATGCGTTCTTCGTTCTTCCACACAAAGAAATTTTACCTGTTACTACAACAAAACAAAACAAACTCTAAAAGATCGACTAATAAGGCAAACAACAGCTGGCTGCTTGATCGCTAATTACGTGTGACATACGTCATACGAATATTAATCACGTGAATATACAAATCTTGGTTGAGGTCCAGTGCCCCGTAGACAATAATAATTCAATAAATTTGTTGATTCAATCAGCAGTCAGGTGGACATAATTACATTTCAAACGCTTCGCCTTTGTTTACCCTAGGAATGCATTCTTTATAACACTCTTATTCGATGGTAAACGGTCATTTATGAACAAATATCACTGGAGAACACATCACCAACTTCCTTCAGCAGACAACACTGCATACCAGAGAGAAAAATTCTTCTCAGCTATGGATGCTCTGTTATTTCCAGGTAAATTTTCAAATATATTATGCTTCGCTTAAAACAACCTGGTGCTACCGTGGAGGAAAATTATCTCATGATTTAACAGATATTTTCAGGGTTTTACTGAAGAAATACATCTGTAATCGCTTATCAGAGAGTATCGTTCGTGCTGTGTGGATAGATTCTTTTGCTTGTTAAACATTCAAATCTTTTGTCTGTCATATTAAAATTGCTACTGTTATCTTGTTTACAAACCATACATTTCATAAAATGGCAGGGACCTAAAAAGAGCAATACCAGCAAATACAAATCACGGAAACGAGATTATAAATGTTCATAGTCATTGCTGATTTTAAGAAACCTTTGCGATTATAATTCATGTTTGACCACAGAGGAATATCTAGTTGAGACAAGATTGCGCCCTTCGAGTCAGACATAACAATAAAGGGGTTAAAAACTTAAGGGGAGAAAATTTTAGAACTACCAGTAGTTTCAATAGGTATTGATGAAGGTTATTTGTATTTAATTGGTTCTGATATTTTTATCGTATTTTAGGCCAAGAGCGAGTAAACCAACTTGGAGGAGTCTTTGTGAATGGTAAACCTTTGCCTAAAGCACTCCGCATCCGAATTATCCAACTGGCACGCTTAGGTGTAAGAGCAAGTGATATTAGCCGACAGCTACGCATTTCTCATGGATGTGTCAGCAAGATCCTTAACAAATTTTACGAAACTGGCTCCATCGAGCCTGGCGCCATCCCTTCTTCAAAAAGCCGCGAAATCACTCCCGAAATAACCAAAAGAATAGAAGCGTTTGTCCTTGAGCAGCCCGACTTGTTTTCGTGGGAAGTACGAGATCGCTTGCTCCTGGAGGGGGTATGCGTGAAAGCAAATTTACCATCCATGGAAGCGATAAGCCAGCTACTAAAAAGCAAGAATGACAAATGCGATCTTGAATCGTCCAGCTGTTCTCCAAGAAGATTGAAACGAAACTTCTCATGTTCGGAATCCGAGGAGGAACAAGAGATGATAAAGATTCAAAAATTTGAAGCGCCATTCTCTATATCTAACATTCTAAATTTGGCGGGAAAGCGGGAGGAGGGAAGATCATGCAAAGAAGAAAAAAAGAAGAAGAAGATGAAGTGGAAAATCAAGATAGTGCACCAGGTACTTCAATTTAGCCTATATTACATTTTTTATTTTGTAATCATTAAGAAGCCAGGATCCCCTCATGAGTACCGTAGTTTTCAGCTGAGTGGTACTCGTTCTTAAAGCTGGGCACAATATTGCATTTCTTGTATCTGGTAGTTAAAGAGAGAGAAAATTACCAACTGTCGTTGTCAAAACATCACTTGTTGATTTGCAACATTTCAAAGGCGTTTTCTTATTAGCCGTATTGTTTCATATCTGATTGACAAGTCATGTTCTATAAACTGCTCACGTGTTATAGAGTTACTAGTACAAAACAACCAAAGCATAACATAGGTTGCACGTGTCTGCAGTTGGAACGTTAGAAAGCAATATATCCTCGACAGAAATAGTTTGGTCGGTCTGTTATAATGCATCAACAAAAGGAAGTCGTAAAATATATCAACCCCCACTTTTCACTGTCCGGCTCCTTCCGAAAGATTTCAGACCGGCTGTCACAATATAGGGAAGATTGTTTACCAACATTGAATCCTCTGTTTTTTGTTCTAGAATTTACCACGAGAGAAAAAGAAGCACTTTTCTCTGGAGGATGCAATCAAGAGTTATTTTTCAGCCGAAAGCCGAGACGCGGTCGCACAAAGTTTTCTCTAAATCAGGTGGAAGAACTGGAGAAAGCTTTTGCTAAAACACACTACCCGGATGTTTATACCCGAGAAGAACTGGCGCAAAGATTGGACTTGTCTGAGGCAAGAGTACAGGTAAATTCATAAATGGAAATTCACAGATGGAAGCAGTGCACAAACTTTGTAAAACAATACAAGAAGCGATTTTGATCCATCAAGTGCAATGCCATAACTTAAGCTTTGTACATGGAAGTCGAAGTATGTGTTGCAAGAAATTTGTTTGTTTTAGTTGGACTTTTGCTAGTATGACGTCCATAGAAAGCAAACACAAAACTCTTTTTTTTGCAATAACTTTTTAGGGTTTACAGTAACCACTAAAAATAATTTGCTTTAAAGATTTTGTACGTCATAGTCAGTCAATATATTTATAAATATATCATATATGTTTTTATTTAAATATGCATATATATACTCTTATCAAATATCGTCGATTGTAAAGCAGTGAAAAAGTTATTTATCAGCAAAACATAATTTCTAAAAACTGTGATCATACAAATGGTGTAATAAAGATTTATCTTTGCAAACTTCCTGTGTATATTCTGAAAGTAATACAGTACGCTTATGAACTTTGAACCCTGTACTGGGGAACTAAAAACTCTGATTGCAAGTTGTGAATTCGTACATCTAGAATTAGAAAGAAGGAAAATGACAGAAGATATGTTTCTGAAATTTAATTGCTCGGCCCCACTAGCCTTTTTCTTTAAACATAGACCAAGGGTAAATAAAGGATATATATTTATTTATTTATTTATTTCAGTATTTATTTTTGCATAAATCGGTAAGTTTCAGAGTCTTTTGACAACAAAAAAAGACTCTGAATTGCGTCGTAAATATTTCAGTATGGTATTTCAAATACGATTTTAAGTCTTAATTTTAATGATTACTCATGTCAAATGTTCCATTTTCCCCTTCAGGTTTGGTTTTCAAACCGCAGAGCTCGCCTCAGAAAAGAAGAATATTACACCGAAACAAATCAGACAAGAGAGTTGTCCAAGGCAGTCCATAGTTATGCGGCGTTAACTACACCTACAGCGAGTTTTACTCGAATTTATTTTCCAAATGGTGCTGCATATGTTGTGCCCTATTACTGACTTCCTTGGAGCGAAATATATTTATTTTATACATTTATTATAATAAGGTTTTATGAAGCGATTTTATTTGTAGTTATGATTTATTATATAGAATTCCAAAGTGTAAAAATTGGAGTAATCAGGTTTGTCAAGAGACGTAAAATGCTTGTCACTTACATTTTCATGTAGAACTTTTACGAGTGTTTAAAACTTGAACTTGTCGTTAACATAGGTTCAAGAAGCACGCTAAAAAGTAGGTTTGTATACCATTATTTGAAGTGCCATGTCATAGAAAGTAACCATGAAGCCGACAGGGGAGAAATATGACAAGTTTACAAGTTTATTACATAATTCAGATAGATTATAAAAATAATATCCCCTTCAGCCAGGATCGGATGAAGTAAAGTTTAATTTTTTTTACAAATTTTCTTTCGTAGTATAAATACTAAGCTACGTGAAAAAATAGAAACCTACACAAAATTATAATGATGATGATACTGTTAGGAACGTTTTTTTTAATTCTACCTTTTACTAGTACAGAAACATATACTCTTTGAAGTAATCGCGACTCATCTCGATGCCGAAAAATTCATAGCTGTTCGTCAATTAGTTTTACGTAATACGACTTATGCAAGGATTGACTTTAGTCACTGACAAATTTTAGTTTTGGTTTCTGCCACATATTCCTAGATAAACTTCCCGAGATGTTCAGTAGATGACTCGGACTTCAGTTAACTGAATAGTGTATGTTTTTAACTATGAATCCCAGTTATCTTATAACTGGAAATTCACTCAGTTATTGGGTAAGACACGCATTCCTAATCGCAAAAAGACTCTGTCTTCATTGATTGTTCATTGATTAAACTCTCCTTACTAACACTATGCAAAACGAACAGCCAGCAACTCAGAACATGTGTTGTAGTAGTTTTCACATTAGCCTGGCCAAAAGTGAGGCGAAAGTTCGAATCGTGTGTGTAGCTTCACGATAACAAAATCATATTGATTTAATCTAATTGCGGTTTGTCTGAAGCAAACATGGAGAGAGAAATTTTCAAAATATATTTTTCAGCCAAAAGATTTATTCTATCAACAACTGGCTGGCAATATTTGTCCAGCAAATGTGTGTTATATTTAACTTGATAGCTAAATTTAAAAACAGATCATTATGACACTGCGTTACATGTTCTGATAGTGGTTGCCTCGCCCTGACAAGGCTTGGCACCAACTAACACAAGCACGTACGATTTCGCTGTTAAATAAGAGTGAAACAGTAAATTAGAAATTGTAAAACAAGGAAACGTAACATGTTTTAAAATAGTTAGAATCAACTGATAGGTGGCCCAAGTTAGCTAAGGTAAGAAAGTTTCAAGACCATAATTCATTGTGCCGTAAGCGGATTTTCTCGAACTGTTTTAATAAAATACAAAAGTTTACGTGCAATGTTACTTGTGTGTTGACTTATCAGAGAGGGTAATGTTATTATTCCCTGTACTAAATTCGTTCACAAATGAATGAAAATCTTCCTGAAATAGAAAAGTTAAATACACTCATCAAATATCAATCTCAAACTAGCCGCCAGTTTGCCGCTATGATTTAAGGACAAACAATATGCGACCTGGGTTGGGATAACCGACGCCGGTTGAATTGAATATCCAAGTACTTTCTGAAGCCTAAACTGCACTGAACGTGATTAAGATAAAATCACAAAGATCAAATCTATGGATGAATAATTGTATTAAGAGTGACGAGAGCCCAGAGGCTGCATCAGGCAAGAAGGCTAACAATTAAATTTGAAACTATTTTGCTAAGCTATACCGCTGGCCACACTAGTTTAAAGTAGCAAGTAACACTGTAACTAAGAGTTGAGTTCTCAAATTTTTACCATATCGCAGGATATATATCTTCGAACCCTTTGTAAAACCCATGTTAATGGTTCAATATACTATACAGCTTGAAGGTGTAAAATCGTTATGATATCTACAATAGTAAAACTCTTTTAAGAGAAAATACTCTTGATTGTGCCAGCTCAGTGCAGCTGCGATTGCATGGGCCAGATGTCGTTCCAGATCGATCTGAAATGACTGAACTTCGCCTCTAAGTTTCGCAATTCTTACGAACCACCTTACTAGAATTTTTTGCTAAGAAATCGTTGGCATGTGTTGTCCCTAGGCATTTCCTATTCTCAACGTTGTTATGATCGCTATATTGGAAGAAAATCGCTCGCCAGTATCGTTTGCGTCATAGCAGTTCGTCATAGTGAATGAAGATCAAAGAAGCGAAAGAAGCACTTAAAAAAACAATGATCTTTCTTCTTGGGAACAATAGCAGACTCCACAATGGCCCTATGGATAACTTAATTTGTGTCAATGGATTTGGCGCGTTACGGTTTTGATTAAGATGTTTATAAAATTCCAGAACGTCACTTGAAACGTGCATAGAGTCATTACTCAGTCATTTAAACCATTCCCCGATAAAATATCTCGTACTGAAACTGTTATCGGGTTAATGAACTCTAAAACTTAAATAACAGCTGTACAGACTTCAAAACAAGGCAGTTCCTAAAACATATATACTATCACTGACTCAGCATTAACTTGTTTATTACAAGCTTGATTTGTTCAGACTTGCCTCCGGCAATGTAACTTTAATTTATTTGAAACACGCAAATTACGCTAAACAGCAGTTCCAATCAATATCAAAGTGCTATTGAATACAGCACATGATGGTGACACAGAACACAGAATAAACGACGAAAAGTTGCTTTTCTGTAACAATAAATTGGATGTAAGAAATGTTCATCGATGCTCAGTCGAGGTTGAACGGTTCTTTGTTTTGCAACAGGAAACTACGTAGAGCGTAAAATCTCTTTGTGGTATTGTGTTTACACGTTACCTAGGTTCGCGGTGCATACAAAATTGACCACAGTTTGAATTAACAAAATTGCAAACGCATAATAAACAGCAATTTCTAAAACCAAAAAAGCAATGTAGTAAATCTGATACAAAGATGCATTCGTGCTCAGTTTAGGATAACCGTTGGGGTTTTACACTGTTTCTTGACAATGAGCTATCATTGGAGATAGACTTGGCTTCATCAGCGACTTGGATATACTTTCTTTTCCCCTCTCTGAAAACAAAAACAATGCAATATAGCAAAGTTTGAAGGGCTTTTTCCTCTGTGGTTTTACACACGTAAGGGTCGCGAATAACTGAGCAAAGGAAGCGATAGCTGTTTTTAGTTCGTTGAAATTGTCTACCTGCTGTTCGAAACACGAGAGTGATTGACTTAATTCAAGATTCGGCTTTTGAAGGCTTACATAGAGTTACAGTGAACGAATGTTACTGAAAGGTTTCAGACATTTCCCAGTCATGAGACGACGACAGCATTTGTCAGCACTAAATCAGTATAAATTTAATTACTCATTAGAATTTACATAGATACGTCACTAGTTAGCGTTTTCAAAAAAAAAATACTGTGACGAATACAAGATAAAAACTCAGCATTCTTGCTGAAATAAATAAACGTGAATTTATTGAATGCGCCACTGGGAAAACGGACATCACTTGAAGTAAGTATGAAGATTTTCGTTATATTAGAAATTAAAAAAAACGTTTTCGACTGTCTTTGCTCTAAAGATGAGAGTTTTAAACTTTCAATAATTTTTAAGCTATTGCTATTTAAAAATAAAGTTGTTTGAGCATTTTCTAAGGTTGTTAAAATTACGAACTTGGTTGAAATCATTTACACTGATACCTCTTATATCAAATAGTATCTCTGTTGCGAAAGAAATCTCCAAAAGGTAACGAAATACAAATTAGTTACATGCCAAACACAAAATGAGTACAAGAACGTATGATAAAAACGGGAAAGCATACCAATTGTATATTGCAAGTCTGCACATGTTGAGCACCAATTTAAGTATAAAAATATATTTAAATAGGCTTTAATTCAAATAATAATTACATATGTTACTCTGTTTTTCCATTAGTTAGTTTTATGATTTTTAAACATAATTTTTCACATTTCAGCTATTCTATGCAAAATAATTTCTATATTACATATATATAAACGGTATACCAAAATTCACCCGGCCTGGTGTGAGCGTATTTTTCTCGCCTCCAGAGACTCCAAAGAAGACGACATAAGAATTCAAAGTCAGTCTTTTTTTTCTCCTTTCTCTTATCGTTCCTACTGCACTCGTCCTCTTTTTTTGTTTATCAGTTTTGAGGCATTTAGGAGTCGTGAAATCAAAGTGTGCACCTCATCTAGTGCAAGAACTCACTTTTCTTTAACATCGTATTGATAAATTCAGTCATAATTATATATATATCAAAACTTACACCAGCCTGGAAAGTTTTTCATATACGGAACAAGTTTAAAGATGTACTAACTAACCCTTGAAGTAATATATCAAACACGAATGATCGCTTTTGACCTCATTTCCACACAGAGAGGAGAGTTAAAAATTCGACGCGTAGAGGAATATTTTTGACGAACTTCGAGATTTTGGAAATTTGGTCAAACTGTCTTGAGTGTTTGATATATCTTCTCAATGGAAACTAACGCTAAGGAGAAAACGGAGAAATAAAATCATAAAAATCTATGCTAATAAAGATCAGATTTCCAACAATGCCACGATCATAACTTCCTTTGTTTAAATCTGATGAGTTATTTACAATGAGTTTTTCTCAACCGTCCTATACACCATTCGCAATTGTTTTTCGGTAAACTAAACATGGTAACCTCAGTATTTCGAGTGGTTAATACTCTTTACACGTGACAACCAATCACTCAGGAAAGATCCGCGTGTAGCTATCGCAGTTCTTGATTACACAGCTCTACTTCCATCTGCCATGTAAAAATGACTCAATAAACAGGAAGAGGGTAGATGGCATCATTCACAACCACATAGGGTACATAGCTCATGGACTGCACGGGCTGCTGACATGAACATGCTGCAGAGGCTTGTCTCTTCTCCTGTTGCGTTTCCCTCTTCCTTAAGCGAGCTCTTCGGTTGGAGAACCACACCTTAGGGGATAACAAGGAGAGCAATAAATTTCTTTGTTCAAAGACAAAAAACACTTACAGCTGTCTCTAACTATGTCCAGCTGTAGTGCTGTCTTCATGCCCGAAGGAAGGGCTGACTAAACTGAGGCAAAATGGTAAGGTTTTTTATTATTAGATCATTTTTTCACACTGACTGAAAATGAGCCTTCCAGGTCCCTTTTCCTCCTTTGCAGATAACAGGTGCAGATATAACTGAAAGTGTAACAAAAATACCGCAAGATCTAGTCTGGCGTGTGAGACGTCTTCTCGCCCCAATCTCTTCCCCGCCCGAACCTCGCTGAGAATAGGAAATTAAAAGAAGACGTCTGACATTTCAAACTACGTAGAACCTCGGTTGTATGCCTCATCAGGCAGGTTTACCCGTTCCCTTCAAACTTTTCTTAATGAAATTGCAGTTTGCTGACAGAGTTTAAGGTTGCGCACGTCTCAGAGTATTTGTTGATAATTGTCAGCGCCTTAACTTGAGAGACTGGTTTCTAGTCGTTGCTTTCGGCTCAGCGTGTCAGGCTTTTTTTTTTATAATAGATGTTCTTAATACATACCTGTACACGAGCTTCTGTTAGTGACAATCTATGAGCCAGTTCCTCTCTGGTGTAGACATCAGGATACTGAGTTTTCTGAAAGGCCTTCTCTAGAGCCTTAACTTGCTCATGAGTAAACTTGGTGCGACTACGACGTTGTTTGCGAGCTATGAAGAAGTCATTGTCCAAGCTACTGTACGTGTAGCTTGGGGAAAAGGTGCTCAAGGTCTTGAACTCTGCATCTGAAAGAAAAATGACACGGAGACTGATAAGATTTATCGCATGCAAAACCTTTGTTGTATGGGTTAGTTTGCATGACATCGGACAATATAAGAATTAAAACGTGGATTACTATCACCCTCAGGGTACATCCAGCCCACCTGCCGAAAACCTGTCAACTATTCTCAATCCAATTCAGTTATTCCATGTATTCTATGTTTTACGTTACGGCTAAGACAAAGAAGTTGCCATCTATAACAGAAATAATGAAAGTTAACAAAAGAGGCAAGTATTTCTAACCAGCCAAAGGCCTAAAGTTGCCCATAACAACAAAATCGCGTGACACCCCACAAAAGCTTTCCTGCACTTTCCAATAGTTATAAGTTGATGACGTCAATTGAGCTCGGGTAAAACCACTTGCCTTTTCCTGCACACTCGTTTCTGATAATTTAAATTGTCTTTGTATCAAAACAATAAAAATATGACAGGACAGCTTTTAAATCCAGTCAGGCGTTAAGACATGACGGTTTATAGCTGGTCAAACTTCATGTGACTGAAAATTCAGTCCTTTGCAACGTCACAAAACAAAAAAATTAGACGGAAAATTAGAGTAATATCACATTGCAGGCTGTTTGGTGCGGTCGCGAGCATGACGGCAACAAATAACAATCAATGGTTTGGATATTTATTTCATCAGAAAATAAACTTTGAATTACTTAGAGCTCTGTTATACATCGGTGTGCTTCGAAATTTAATCATCCAATACATTTTATGAATAAATATTTAACTGAAATAAATATGATGTTCGAAATTTGCCATTTAATTTTTATTATAACAGCTTGGGAGATTGGAAATATTGCTCATTCCTTTAACTTAAGTTACTCCACAATAAAGGCAAAAGTAGTACACAGAAATTACACCGTAAGAGTCCAGATTACATGACATACACCAATACGCAAATTTTTGACATGAGCATAAGCCTATAAAAATGTTGAGAAGTTTACATGTTATATTACCTGGTGAGTACGATTCCCTGTCTTCTTTATTTGTTGGACTTGGTGGATCATCTTCTTCCTTCACGATTGTTGGACTGGAATAAGATTCTTCCTCGTCATCGCCTTCCTTATAATTCTCTTCACTGGATTTCTTTCGCCACCTAGCAGCATCGCACTTCTTCATAAAAGCATCTTCTCTACCTGCACTTTCTTGCACAATCTTAGACTTTAATATTTGACTGATGGCGCAAAGTGATGGCACGGTACTCTTGCTGCACACATTTTCTCTCAAAAGACGATCACGAACCTCCCAGGAAAAAATCCCTCCATTTTCTTTACGGTAATGGTCAATTTTCTCTTCGATTTCTGGAGTGACGTCTCGAGGCTTGTTTAAACCGACTATTCCTGGATCGACAGTGCCAGTCTCTTGGTATCGGCAGAGAATTTTGCTAACACAGCCATGGGAAACTCGGAGCTGACGGCTGATATCACAGGGTCTCACGCCCATCTGCGCCAATTCAATTATCTTCCATCGCAGTAGCTTCGGAAGAGGCCTGCCATTTATGAAAACTCCACCAAGCTGATTTACTTTTCCTTGGCCTTAATTGGTAGGGAACAAATCATATCAGCTGAGTACGTTGCTTCTTATAAACATATCTCTGGCTACATTTCGGAAAACGTATATATCTTTAAGCCAGAAAATCTGTGGAGGATACCTTTTTTTCGTGTTAGTGTTAAAACTGAAGAGGAAACATTTTCTCTAGTACACGTGCAAAACAAATGCTACAGTCTTCAACTTGTTTATTTATCCGGAAAACGTGGGCAAAACGAATCATTCACGCAATAAAACACAACACTACACTCAACAACACATTTTGATGAGGGAAAGGGACGCACAAGATAGATAACAAACAGGCTACCTGTAAACGCAAATGTTTCCATTGTCCTTACGGATCCTTGGCACAGAAGATTACAGAGCTTGGAATTCGAAAGCAGAAGACAGTGTGATATGAGAATAACGGTTGGTATCATGTGCAGCTCCTTTTAAAGGCCATATACTCAGCTTGATGACGCAGGTAGGCGTCAATACAATCTATTCAGTTAAAGGATTTAGTCAAGCGTTGTGGTCTTATATTGTATTAAGAGGTATTAAACAAACAGTACCTTAGAACAATTAGTAGTTCAGGAAGTTCAAATAAAATGATTGTTTTCCTTGAGCGACCATGCTTCGCAACAACTTACAAGAATCACGAAAAGGTAAGATGACAAAGCATCGCGTGCAAATGCCGTTTCGGTCTTTTGGATTTTCGTGCTGGGCCTGTACTTTCAAAACGAGCAATCTATGGTTGGCGACATCTAAGCTTAATTTAACGTGATATTTGTGAGGCGCCATTTACTGACACTCAACTATATTTGTTACAAACAGCATGTAATTTAAATATTAAGTAGACTGGCATACTTCTAAAGTAAATTTGAAATGGGGGCAGAGTAAAGTTATTGGTCATTTCTTTGTAATATCAAGGCTATTCCTTCCGAGATGTCTAGTGAACAGGTAATTTTGTATTGGTGCTGTTTAGGAAATACCAAATTTAGGGATTGCCAAGCCTAAAAAGCGCGATTCTTGCTGGCAACGGGCTGCTGCTTCAACGAGATTCACGACGCATCAATGGTTGATCAAGTTAATGGATTTTATGTAGATAACAATGTTCCGTATGACAACAGAACGTTACCTGCAAACGCTGAGTCACGGATATTTATGTTACCATGACAATCTCACAAACACCATCAAACCTTTTCATCTAAGTACCGCTTGAGCCAATCTTGGACTTTTTTAAATTATGTCTGATACTACGAAGTATCGTTTAATCCTGATATTAAATATTATCCAGTCTAGTTAAGAATCTTAACAATCCCTGCATTTTAACAAAAAACAAATAAATGTTTAATAGTAATGAGTCATAAGAAAATTATTATTTCCTTTCTCGCAGAAGAAACCAACGAAACCACGCGGCAAGATTTTCCCGCTTGTTTCATTACGCTGCATGGTGTTTGACGTCAACGACTCAAGTATTTTCTATATTCGGTAACAGTGGTTAATACTAATTTAAAACACTGTGTCCTGTGTTAAGATTTGAAATTCTTTCTCATTTAAAGTTTAGCTAATTTCAGCCTTATTTTTGGAAGCTATTCAGTCAACGTTGCCTCGTGTGGAGAGCTCATTGCCTATTCTATCATTGCATCTTTTTTGCATTTGGCTAGAATTATGCTAGAAATTAATTTTCTTCAAAATATTGTAAACGTTGATAGTTTTCACGATTTAGTGTTTCAGATTGAATTGATATCGGTGAGATGGTCCTTGGTAATGTGATTTTCTCTTGTATAAAATTCAGAGGCAAGTTGAATATACTTATCTCTTCTTTACGAGAGAGAAACGAATTTCATCTATTTTCAGTAAAAAAAATTCTCTTTTTTGTTTATTTTTCAATCTCATGGACTAAGTTTTGTTTCTGTGGCAACAAGATCAACTTCTTTGATGCTGAAAGCCCAGTAAGACACGCATCAACTTTATCCATGCTAATCTCTTGTAAAGCTGTTTGATTTTCTTACTTGTCGAGGCTGTTGCTGGTGCTGTGGTTCTTCGTTATATCTTATTTTATTCTATTTTAACTTTTCCAGAGTTTCCACATGGTAACTAGTAATTTGGAATAATATTTACATGATCTTCAATTCAAACAAAGGATCAAAATCTACTTAGTTGCCTTATTATGTTGCATCACTTTCAAACGAAAACAATATCTTTAACAGATAGGGCAGAGGTTACAGATAATGACTGAAAAGCCGACCACCAAGATAGTAGTTTATCAACTTTCGCTTTGTCATGTTTAATTTCCATATGATTACCTGTTTCGGTAAATTCGTAACTTCCATTTTAAGGTTTTGAATGTAATGGTAAGGACGGTAGCGAACATAAAATTCATACTAAAATACTCATGAAAAAAATGCGATATTGCATAACTGTCGCCAGATTTCTTGGCAACCCTAATCAATTAGCAAGTTGTATTTAAGTGACACCGGCCAGTCTGCATTACGTACTTCATCCAGTATAAATGAGCTCTATCAAAAAGCGATTTAGCGTTGTCCTTTACAAAATTAAGTGACCCCGCAGTCTCCGTTATTGCCTCTATTATTCAGCTCTCTGGTTTGTTTAATAATTTCAATGAGTCGTGTTTCTCTGCCCGTTTTTCTGTTAATTCTTCTTGCTCAAGTAACCTTTGTTCCCTTTGTTCTCTCTTTCCAGTTGATAATCTTGCAGAAAGCTACATTACAGCAGGCGCAATTCTATTTACAATACGGCCTTAAATGCCGTTATGTAAATTCATCAGTTTTCATTGAGAGAACAAAGCAAACATTTTAAGCAAGCATTTTTGAACACTGATGAAATATGGCGTAGCGTCAGATATATTCAGCTTGCACCCAGTCAGGCGTCTCAAAACGCTTAACGGCATGCAGAACAGTGCAAGGGAGGTACAAGCGACCTACTCTATGCTGAACGAACCCTCGCTGAAAGCCAGAGAAAAAAAAGAAATGCATATTAAAAAAAAAACAAGCGAACCGTTACATGCAATTTAACCTTTTGAAATACATTACGAGATATGTAAACGATCAGTAAGTTTAACGGTCCTTTTGTCTTAAGTTTATTGATGTGTCAACTGTTTGGTTACGTGAGTTGATCTTACACTATAAATCATGTTTAAAAGGGTCTTTAAAAGATATTTAACATAAACTTGAGATTAATTTTACATTGAGATTTTTGATAGTATAACGATTTCTTTCAAAATCTCTACCATTAAAATGGTAGATACCAGAAATTTAGAGCAGATTTGTTGAAGCAGCTTCAACTGTGTACGCGAAGTACACTCATTAAGTGAATATAACTTTTAAAGATTTTATATAAAATGGTTGCCGTGGTAACCGGCCGTGCCCTTTTGCAGTTCTTCTACAATTTTCGTTTTGTCTTCTGCAATAAACCAGTTTCGACAATATTACTGGTTTATTTTCGATAACAACGAGTTGTAGACTGCTGAGCACTTGTGTTAAAAAGCTGTCTCTGTAAGATCGTCACAATCCTTTCGTGTCGGAAAACAAATTTTCTTGAACCTTTGCATGTGAGTTGACCATAACGTAGTTAGCTTCAAAAGCTACTTCGAAAAGTGTTGAAATGTATCTGGACAGATTAAGAGGGATCCGGAATGTGGTTTTATCGTCTTACATCCCTTAAAATTAAGTTCAAAACGATATCGCGCTATGTGAAACGGCACCTCTCCTCAACGGCCACTCCCCACAACTGCCACCTCTCTACAACCGCCACCTATACCTGCCACCTCTCTACAGCGGCCACCTCTCTACAATGGCCACCTCTCTACAACGGCCACCTCGCTACAACGGCCACCTCTCTACAACGACCACCCCTCTACAACGGCCACCTTTCTACAACTGCCACCTCTGTACAAAGGCCATCTCTCTACAATGGCCACCTCTCTACAACGGCCACCTCTCTATCCTGTATATTTTCTTTTTTTTCTGAAATTTAAATGGTCGAAGAACGAGAATATTTAGCAGGTTACTAGAGCTGTTACATCTCTGATATTTTATGATATCGGAGGAATATCTTATGAAGATATTTCATTGCTTCCTTTTAGCAATACACGTCCAAAAAAAGTTGGAATGAATTTGAAGGTACCAATAAACTGAACTTACCAAACATGAATCAACATACAGAAGGTAAAGTAAAGTAAAGTAAAGTAAAGTAAAGTAAAGTAAAGTAAAGTAAAGTAAAGTAAAGTAAAGTAAAGTAAAGTAAAGTAAAGTAAAGTAAAGTAAAGTAAAGTAAAGTAAAGTAAAGTAAGTAAGTAAAGTAAAGTAAAGTAAAGTAAAGTAAAGTAAAGTAAAGTAAAGTGAAGTAAAGTAAAGTAAAGTAAAGTAAAGTAAAGTAAAAGTAAAGTAAAGTAAAGTAAAGTAAAGTAAAAGTAAAGTAAAGTAAAGTAAAGTAAAGTAAAGTAAAGTAAAAGTAAAATATAGTAAAGTAAAGTAAGACTTCATTTAAACAGTGTAGCCCATTTAGTTCAAATAGTGGTATCCACCACATAAGGGCCCTGTATAAATAACATCAGGTTAAAAATACAATTAATAATATACTAAGAGAAACCACTAAGAACTATTATGATAATAAAAGCCTTTTTGCGTGACGGCAGAAATTCTGTATGTCTTCGGCTTTCGTTATGTCAGTGGGCAACAAGCCCGGAGCGCATGGACCATAAATCGAAGAGGAATCAAAGTGCTCTGTGAGCAAACTCGTCAATTTGCACAGTGAAATATTTTTGGATTATATTATTCAATATTATCTGGTTTAGGGAATATTGTGGTTGATTTTCATGTTTAGAGTACGAGCAGTAGTTTACTAATAACGAATCAAAGAAACAAAGTAATATTAGGATTAGAAGGCATCACAATTGAAACGATCATGCTTTAGCATTTGACAAGGCTGGACGATGTCATGTGTTTTACAAAATTTTACATGTTTCTTTGGTTGGCAATACTGTGTTAATGAAAACGTTAATCTTTCTCTCTTTATCAAATGAGATAAACGGAAACTAGTTTTAAGTTTTGTTGCAAAATGGCATTTTCATCTTCTGCTTATATGGATGTACAAGGACACGTTCAAAACATTTTCGATGGAAGTTTTCGATGGAAGTCTAGGCGATTTTTTTCAGTTCAAGTTGCCACAAGGCGACGAGGAAACGAGGGTTATTTTCCTTTGTCGAGGTTTAGGTACTACGATCAAATTTTTACCCCTTGAGGTTTTAGGTGCATCACATAGAATTACGTGAAAGAATGAAAATGTCGTTTACCGTTTGCAAATACCTGCATTAGCTCGGGAGATATTTAAGCTTGAGAAATGTATAAATATGCAAATTAGATGACTGATGACGTTATACATTCAACCCAGTATTATATGAAGTATATAAATAGAGCTATCTTGGCCAAATTTCAGCCCAGAGCATTGAAACTTGAAACTTGAAACTTGAAACTTGAAACTGTGGCTGTAGATCGTTTTCACGTGACGTCATCGCTTTCTAAAATCCAAAACTAAAGGACCACCAAAGTTTTTATCCTCATCAGGCATAAGAGACGGTATCTTTATATCTGTTTACAATTTTACAGCTCAATAGCGTGCTTCATTTGGAAACAAGAGCATTTTGAATTTTAGAGTTATCGCGGTGCGGCACACAAAGCTACGATTGCGTTTGTCGAAAAATACATACCTATCTCATGATTTGTAGCTTTTTTAGAAGTTACAGCATTAAGAAATGGGCTTATGTAAATGATTGTTTGTTAAGTACAGGTAATCAGTCGCCTAGATAGCCAAAGTAACTTCCAGATGTTTACACTATATTTCGGCCGCCATGCTGGTGCACATCTGATGTGCACCAACATGGCGTTTCCATACTGAGCTCTGTAAATTTCTGCGAAACATTTCGGCGAATATCTGCGGTTTGGAAAAACGTACAGACGTAAAACTTGGAGAAGTGTCTTGTTTATTCATATCCAATAAGATCACAATTTCTTAACTTCATCCACTGAATGGTTTTCGATTTGTTTTTTTTCAGCGTGACAGTGAAAACGATCTATAAAAGATTACGTTTTCATGGCAACTCACTCGTTTCCAGTCCTCACCCGCTTGATTGCAATATGTTAGCAATTTTCAGCTCGAAAAACATTAAACGATGCCACAAAGTCAAGGTAACGTATTTATATGCTTGCTGGATCATGCATATAAGGCACCAATTGCAAATGTGAGACTAGAACACCAGAGGTAACTAGAAATGCCTTTAATTTTGGGTAGGTCTGGAAACCAGTATGTTGACATGGTAACAAAACTGTTAGGCTCAAATTGTGAAGCACATCTAGTAGAATCTTACTGCAAAGAATCAAACATTTCTGATTCAAATTGGCTGAGATATCTTTTCTCATCATATTTGATCAAACTTTGGTTGAGTGTATGGCGTCATCACTTGGCTCCTTCTTTATGTTTTAAAATGGCTTCGATAGAAAAGATACGATTTTCGTCACAGTACCACTTTAAACACGGAGCGATCCTATATAACGAGGCTGAGGTGTTCAGCCTGTCAATCACAGATCCCAACGGACGGCCAATGCTCCCATTTGATTGGCTTATTCACTCAAGTCTAATTTTAGCGAGTTGCCACAGGATTCTGTTTTTCTGCCGGTTTTCTACGGTTGAGAAATAAATTTGAAAACTAAAATTCGTAAAAAATACATACTGCGAGGGTAATATATTTTATCTACGGTAATATGGTTATTTTTCAGCCAGTTATCTAAAAGAGATTCTGTAAGGTCAACATTGGCTGCTGTTGTACTCTTGCAGCTAAAATTCAGTCGACCTTTTACGAACGTAATCAGCTGTTTTATAGCATTCAGCCTTGAGTCTTCTATTTCCTTTCTATCGTCAATATTCAGGCGAAATCTCACTTTGCCATTTTTCAAGTTCTCTTTGTTTCTTCGTAGTACTTGTTGTTTCCAATTTCTTTGCTCTGAATATGGAACAGTTTGAGGAATAACTCAGTGTTGTTCAATTTGCATTTTGTTTGCACCATCATAACGCTCATAAACCTGAATAATTAACAATTAGACCCGTAGCCCGAAAGGGCTACGGGTCAATAGCCCATGAGGCGAAGCCGAATGGGCTATTGACCCGTGGCCCTTGAGGGCGAAGGGTCTAATTGTTTTAGTATCACCCAACTAGTCGGACAGAAAAGGCAGTAATAAAGTTAGCGAATGCAAGTTGAAGAAATATTTATTTGGGGGAAAAACGAAAGAAAAACCGGCGAATTTCGCTACTCGATGACTATTACCATTAGACCACTAGTAGCGTAGCCAATCAAAATGCAGGATTTGCATTAGACACCTAGTTGGGTGATACTAATTTTAAATATCCCACCAAACAGTCCGGGCCACTGCCAGAAGTGGAAATACGATTTCCTGTGCTCTGATTGGCTCACGCAAAATCAAAACATTACCGAGACCGTGAAAGGACTAAGACCGAGGGATCACCCTAGCACTAGAGTTACCCTACCTGGTTGTAAACAGGGCCTAATTTTGTGATGGGAAAATAATATTGTACATAACTTTCTTAAATATATCTATCAATGGAAAATCAACACTAACCACACACCCACTCTAACACAATAAGCAATTGAAAATGAAGGACTTCACTGCTTACTGAAGTGACCAGAACTGCAAAGTACACTGGCATGTATTTTGAATTTCAGCAACATTACTAGCAAAAAAACTGTCTATTAATATTTACAAGTACAATTTGGCCAGATTCAACAAATAACTTCTTCTGTACTGCTATTGATAGCTACCAAACCAGTGACCTTCACTGAAACTTGGCTTTGCAGCTGTTCCTGAAACTACTACAGCTGTATCAAGCTGGCGTGTATAATGAGCATTTAAAACACTTTCAACCTTTTTTTGTTTCCTACATGTGTACCACAGCCTCATCTTCTTCATTCAAACTACTTAACCGATATAACTTTGCATTGCATGCTGCGCACAACTTTTCAGGATGTACATTACTAGTATCATTTGCTGCTATCTTAACGTGAACCTTTTCACTGAGAACAGAAAATAATAAAAACTAAGAAATAAAATATCGTCCTAAATGTTTTTAACGGATATTTGCATGTGATTTTTAAGAAGACTACGACATTCTTTAACTGGAATTCTGTGGGACTCTTTTTTGACGGAGGTTTCGATTGCTGCGAGGAGTTTGGCGTACTTTTTCTATTAACGAGGCGGCGTTTATATCCTCTCTTTATAAGGTTTGTTGTGAGCGCTTTAGAGCGTGTATTGAAGAACTCATCTGTTGAACAAATTCTTCTCAGTCATAAGGCCTTGCTGAAGGGAATGGATTATTTAGTGTTGGATGGGTGGCAGGATGATTTAAGGAGTTACTGATACTTGTCTTTAGGTTAGACAAATCCTGGGCCCACACCCAGTTTCCACGTGATAAGACCGATTTTGCATGATAGAGGTGCAAAACGTAAAAGAATAGGCATTGTCAATAACTTAACTATAAAACATTGCGATGGGACAAAAGTTAAAACCATCACGGTTAAAAACTCTAAAAAAATCTAAAAACTGTCAAAAAACTTTAAAAAGCGACGACGACGTTTCAACGTTTACTCAACGCAATTTTTAAGAAAAAGTTATTTGAATATAAATGTACAAAAACAAATCCTTGGGGAGTAAAATAAAGCACTATTAAATGCGAGAAAATATTTGCACACAGTGTCACGAAAACAATTTAGCACGAACGGAGTCCTTCTGGGTATTTAGCCCAGGTTTTAGCTCCTTAATAAACAACATCTCAAATATTAAGCAGTCAAACTTCGTTCTACATTTTCTCAAAACAGAGAATTGTTTGTCCTTCAAATCTGACTTCGATAGGCCATGGTCTTCCAAGTGTCTTCCAATTGCAGAATATTTATGCTCGCCAATGCGTTGGTGCAAGTGTCGGGTTGTGTACCCGACATAATCTGTGTCGCACAGATCACATTGAAATTTATAGACCACGCACTGGTTGTTTACAATGGGAGGCTTCGAACTACCTTTCTAAACCTGGACTATCCTATAAATTTGATCAATTCTTCGATTAACGAATTTCTGCTCAATATCGACAATATTAGTGCGCCTGATGAAGTAAGTGATGGCACCTCTGATATCGTCGTATCGCTACCTTTTAAAGATCAGAAATCAGCTAACTCAGTAAAAAGAGAAATGCAAAATCTGAACTCAAAAATTGGAGTGCAAAT
>JAHPZR010039710.1:0-13998 GCA_019787425.1 Platygyra sinensis | reverse complement strand
GAGGAGCATGTTTATTCGTTTCTCTTGTTTGTGTTTTCAGGCCTCGCTACGAAGCCGAATTATTATACTTGTTCTTACTTATTATACTTGTTCTTACTTAATTATCCATCTTTTTACTATGCATGAGATTGTTTATACACTGTGTTCCTCGAGAACTGTCTCAATTCCTCAGCCAGGTCGACTTAAATTTATTGCCAAATCTCTTTTTTTCAATGAGTTACAGCTCTATTGACTATGCGAAACAATACAAGCAGAGAAAAGTCTGGAAACTACACTGGACTAACTCTGACATTCGTCACCAACTTCCGGTTCATTATCCGTTTCGTCGTCAATTTCAGTGACATCAACTGCCTTCTCCCTTTCTTGCTTAATAAGTAGCTTCAGCAATCGTTTCTTATCAGTAGTGATACGATGTTCCAGATCCTCGATTTCCTTTTTGATATCTTCGTCGCTGTCAGAAATCAACTTCTTAGAGTTGCACTCTGAATGATCGACCGACTGGGTTGATTTGCGGGAACGTGAACCGCGTGAAGAATCAACATGAGTCCGTGGTGAACGTGACGAGTGCGATCGTGAGAAAAGTTTGGATCGCGAGCGAGTACGAGACCGTGAGTTTCTTGATCGTGAATTTGGTGAGCGTGAACTTCGTGACCGTGATCTTTCTGACCGCGATCTTCGTGAACGTGATCTCCGTGACCGTGTGGATGAAAGTGCTTCATTCCTCATCGACGAGTCTGACGCTGTGCGAGACCGTGAATACTCTAGTGTTTTTTTGTTGAATTTCTCCGACCAAATCTTTGAAGCGGACTTGCCTTTAGAGTGAGAGCGTGATCGACCACGAGAACGAGACCGAGATCGTTTGTTTTCGCGATGGTGCTTTTCCTTCTTTAAGCTTTGCCTTTTTGAAGAAAACAATTCAGATTTTGACATATCGTGATCATGAACTTCTATTTGTCTTTTCCCTATGGAGCGATAACTTTCTTTTAAGCGGGAAGGAGAACGCGAACATGAACGAGAACGTGATCGATGGCTGTCTTTTCTTGTTCGTTTTCCATTTGAACGTGAACGATCTCGCGAGACGCGTGATTCAGCATGGCCGCTGCGAGATTCATCGAGTATGATTCTCTTGCCTTTAGCAACAGATTTGGATCGAGAGGGAGATCGTGACACAGACCTTTCAGTCTTTCGTTGAAGCACTGTTAGATCGATGGGCGAAGCTCGATTCTGGACTCTGGACGCAGAAGGAGAAGTGTTACTATCACTGCTAACAACAATAATCTCTACTGCAGGGGTGCCAGATACAGATGATTCATGTCTCAATCCAGAATGGTCTAAGCCGTTGTCCAAGCTCTCTGTCACTTGAGATTGTTCGCTAATATTTCGTTTCGTCTTCTGTCTCTTAGAATCTCTCTGTTTATGCTTGTGTTTGTGTTTATGCTTATGTTTGTGTGAATGTCGATGGTAATGGCGACTGTGTGTCTGTTTCCTGCTGGATTCCTCTTGCGTATCTTCAGTACCACATTCACTTTTCCTCCTGGTTCTGTTACTTGATCCTGTACAATGCACGGGTTCGCTTGCGGGTTCGTCGATTCCCGATCGTTCAGCGTTCGTCCATGTAGTGTGTGCACCAGCAGAGGATATGGTCACAATCTCCGCTAAACTGAGTCGTCCATGATTCAGCCCAGACGTGCCTGGGGACGAGCTAGGAGACCAGTTCGTGCTTTCTCTTTGTAGCAATGGAGAATCTCTGCTCCAGTCTGTTTCCAACACTTCCAATATGAATTCTCCAGAGGGGCCTGGGACCGGAGTTTGCCAACCTGTAAAACGCAAAATCAAATTTTAAAACAACCATCGTCAGCATGTTATTCCAAGTACTGTCAAATATAATAAACAATGATGCAGCTTAACCAAATCCGGTGCTAATGAGCCAACAAATTTAACCTAAAAAGAACGTATCAATTCAGGGCAGGAAAAGTTGACATCAAGGGTGGTGGGGGGGGGGGGGGGGGGGGGGATCCAGTTGCACAGTTGGCCAGTGCTTTTCAGTTTTCAGTTCCCCTCACTAAGGGCCAGTTTACATGGAGGTAGGGTGCCCCGGCTAACTAGGCTACCCGGCTAGAAGGGTTGACACATAGCTCGCCTTTACATGCAACTCACCTAACCGGGACAGCGAGTGGGCTGTGTGGGCTATCTTTTGAGTTTTGAATATTCTCCCACTCACACGGTCCCTCCCCCTATTACAATGCTGACCGCATAGCAACCCCCCTGGTCACACCAGATTATATCAGTCAATACTAACTGGTCCACACCTGAAGTTTGACTGTGAAACACAGTCGGGGTATCTCTCACTTGATCACGTGACTCATTAGGCCAGTTGTACTGCGCACGCTCGTCATAAGCAGTCATGTCAAATGGAGAGCGAGCAAAACTTGTGAACTCGTGAGTGAAGTGTTCTGTTTTGTCAAACAAGAAGGGCTGAAGTTGACGATGAAATTCATCAGAACTGAGCTCCACCCTGGGTGAATAAAGATGATGAAGTTTAGTACCTCCACACTCTGCTGCGTTATGTTCGAAATAACTTTCCCAAAATAATGATTCATCAAGTTTAACAGAGGAAATCATAACAATGACACTAACTGTTGATGGACTGATATATGGTAATTACTTAGCGAAGATGTATACTTTTATATTCGCCATTTCCTCCTTAGTTTCAATTGAGAAGCCATATTATACACATAACGCATCTCTCTTTTGGATATTTGGAAATGTGGTGAAATCACAGGCAGCCCAAGCTCTGTCTATGAACGACTCAAGGAACACAATATGACATTGAATTATAAGGGTTCAATGAGATTTTCTACAAGATATCCATAGAGGTAGCTAAAAGTGAAAATTCTAAATTAAAATGGCTTACCCTATTCCATACGTGTGTTGTTTGCTCCTGGAGTCATTATTTTATTGATTTAACCCATTGTCTCCTGGAACTTTTTGCCCAATGCATTTTTTTGGACATTTTGGTGGTTTTGAGGCTGGATCTCGGCCAAATTAGCTTAAATCTGGTCGAAAATGCATTTGTAGCACGACAGCTAGCCCTTCTTGCCCCTAAAATCTTTCCTTTTCGCTGCAGGGATTGACCTTTTACTGGGCTTGCTTGCGGTTAAAAAACTTCTAAGAAAGAGTCATCGAGGCGGCCAATTTTTACCATGGAGCAGCTAGGTGTAGTGGCAGGAAATTTTGCTCAGAGTTTTTCACCCATCTTCTTGAGCATTTTTGTGCATATCTCAGGCTTCATTAGGCCGATCACTCTGATCTAGGCATCATTGGAAAGATCTTTTCCTCCTGCAGATGTTGAGTATAGATGATGCCAATTTTGGTCAAAATGATGACGTCAGAAGTGGAAGAAAGGTCAAGGCTCGTCACGGGCGGTAATGGGCGGCACAGGCGTCAATGGGTTAAGTGTCTTTTTAAAAACTGGAATAAGGTAAGCCATTTGTATTGAGAATCTTCACTTTTAACTAAAACTACCCACATACAGAATTTTTTGTTTTTTAGTATAACGGAAAGAATCAGAAAAGGAAGTGATCTGCTGAAAAAAAAAGTGGGGGTCACAGTGCATGCATCCAACAAAAAATAATAATTTGCACACCAAGGTAACGCAAAGGTCATCAGCTCTACATTTTTTGGAGTTTCGACCTTGTGCGCGCGCTTGAAATACATGACATGGCATGCGCATGCCCAATGAATAGCGTGCGCACTAGAGATGCACAGTAGCAATGGGCGTGAACGTCCTTAAGTAGCAATTCTACAAGACTGAATTAAAATCAGATATCATAATACCAGTACATACTTGGTGATGAGAGATAAAATGATCTGAAGAACAAAATCAACATGACTCTCAAAATCATTCAACAAGATCCTTAAATCTCTGGTGAGCCATGGTATCAGCCGATGACAGCAGGCAGGGTTGGAGCGAAAAAAAGCTGGAGCTAAGTAACAGAGTTGAAAATATCATTCAGTAATATTTAATGAGGCACTGTAAGAAGGTAGCTAAAGTCTGCATAACCGGTATGAGCCAAGTGGCTCATCAGGCCAGAGCTTATCCCAGTTTCAGTAGCATGCAGCAGTTGCATGTACACAGTAGGAGTATTTCACTCCCCCCTGGATGGGATGCAGGTCCATCAAAGCCAGAGATACGACTTTTTTAGCCTGTGAAATTAAATTTGTTTCCTTAGCGGTCTGTAAAGATGAGTAATGGCAGCTAAGCAAAACGGTTTTAATTGAACAGAGTGGGCATGTTGTTGAGAGGTCACACTATGAGTAGTCCCTCTTTTGCTTAGTCTGTCGTGCATGACGCAAAAGAAAACTGCGAGAAAAAGAAAAAAACGGCCGCGGAACTCCTGGGGGGGTGATTCTTGCCTTCAGGAGTTTGTGCACATTAACAAAATAAAAAATAACATAATGAAGGCTTTATTTAGCTCTTATTATCCGAGCAGGAGGTCTGTATGGGAGAATCTTGACCGAGGTTGTAAGTACAGACCGAATGCAGTGAGGTCTGAACACATGACCGAGGTCAAGATTCTCCCATACGGACTGACTTGGCTCAGTTAATAAGATGTTTATTACAGCTGTATATGGCAAAAACAAGAACAATTCAATTCATTTAATGTAACTGGCTTGTACTAACTGACATTAATTGGCTTGCAAATGGTGATGAGCCAAATTTTTTCAATTCTTCCAAAGTTTGCTCTTCCTTTTCAATTTTTCCTCATCAACTTCTTGGCACTTACAGAAATAAATATTGTTAGATGAAAATAATCTATTCAATGATTTTACATTTTAGTTTGCAACTTTTTCACTTCAATACATTACCAGTCTGGATGCCAGCCTAGATGGGAAAATCTAGATTGCCGTCAATAACCATTTCAGCCAATCAAATTTGTGAATGTGATGTTTCCCAGTCCTTGGCAGACAGGGCCATATAAAAAACATTACAATGATTCTTATGTTGTACACTGTAACTTACAGATTTCCCGCTGGCGTGCTCGACCTTCCTGAGTTACTCCTTGTACCCATAAGTTATTATTGTAGATGGTTCTGTGTCAAATACAACACACATGTATAAGTGTATATTAAGATTTGTTCATACTATTAGTTTGGTAATATTTTTTTTTGGAAAATATACTGTAATCCTTATTCCATCATCTCATTTATTTGGCAGATCAGCAGGTTCCAGAGACTGTCTGAAAACGCCACCAATTTTTTACCAAAAAAATTCATCTTTTAATTACCAGACTGAAATAGCTGTTAAATGCATAATTGAGGAGGCTAGTGGAAAAGGGGGATAAGTGACGATTTTGGTTGTTTTGGTTTCTTGCTACAAATTAGCTGAAATTTTGCATGCGGCCTTCATTTCAGTTGAAAAACATCACCCTGTATTTTTTTTCGCTGGTTTGCTCTTCGTTTTCGAGATATTACCTATGCAAAAACTTGTATTTGTGTACGCCAACACGTGACTGCAAAGACGGTAATTTCACTCAAAATCCCGCAAAATATTGATCTTTGCAGCGTGCGACCTTGAAAAAATGCTGATTTGAGGTATAAACCGTTAGAATTTTGTTAGAATTACAGGCAAATGTTAATTTTACGCAATGCGCTAGCTTTAGACAATGTTGATTTCAGGTCATTTACAGACAGTTGAAATTTTGACTTCACATTATCGCGCCGCCCAAGGACTTTGATTTCACGTAGAGAACCGTGAAAAGTTAATTTCACGCAACATGTAAGCTCAGTTGAAAGGCCACGTGCAAGAATGTCCGCTAGATTTTTCGCTGAAATCGAACATGGCCAACACAGCTTGTTTCTATTGCGTATTCCAGAAATAAAGTATGCTAAAACACTTGCATGTCACAGTCCGCGTCTTTTGGAACTGCTTTGTTACACAATACTGTTAGCGTTGTTTCTCTTTTAAGTTTTTTCAAATGCTGACTTTAACTCCTTGGGTTAAGAGTTCAGTCCCAGTTTTGTTAGAGTCAGGGTTAGGGTTACCGCGCGAAATTAGGGTTAACGTTGAAGGTTAGGGTTATGGAACAAGGTTAGGGTTTTAAAGTTATTGCTTAGGGTTAGCGCTAGCCCTTAGTTTTAGGGTTAGGGCTAGCGCTCAAGGTTAAAGTTATTGCTTAGGGTTAGCGCTTCGGATCACGTCAGAATTAAGGTCAGGATACGTTAGTGTTAGCGCAGTGTTAGGCCAAGGAAAACAATCTCGACTTAGCCGGAAATCTAGTGCACGAATCGATGCGTAAATCAAGTCAATGAAGAGTGCCTAGAGATAGAGGCTGGACGTTTTGCAAATCGGCTACGTCAGTGACTTAAATGTTTAAATGTTTCTACGTGAGATTATTTTTTTTGGTAAAAAACTGCTCGTTCCATGAAATCAATTTTTTCTGACAACACTGAAAGAGGAAGCCTTAAGCTAACATGCTGCTCATGCCGAAAGAAAGCATATGAAACGGAAAATTTATCAGCAAAGGAACGCTGAAATACAAAGCAAAACTTACATTTGAGCTGAAGTTTTCTTCTTCCTAACCTGCGATCAGGCGTTCTAGCTTTGTCTTCAGTTTTTTCTTCGCGGCGGGCTCGATCCTGTCACAACTCAAAGTAATCATCTGTTTGGAAATCCACGATACACACTCACGGAACGCTTGCTTGCCAATTTAACCCACCTGCGATTTGTCTTTGGCTTCTGTTTGGCCCGTAAAAATCGCTTTCAATCTGTTTAATTTAGCCGGCAACTTTTCACCCTCGGCTAACACTCGGTACAGGTCAAATTTCAAGGACTTTGCTGCCTGGCCTTTCTCGCCAGTCCCCGGCCGTGTCTGAGTCACACACTAAGGCGAGCTATAAGTCACGCACACAATGCTCACGGCGCTTTACGTATGAAAGATTATTATGGGATATCCCAGAAATTTTTGCAGCAAAGGTTGTTGGATGGCTGATTTCAAGAGGGTCAAAGGCTTAATGATGCCAAATCTCCTACCAGGCGGGCGCAAATAATCCTCGAATAAGCTTGGAATATCGGTGGAAGTAACGAGCAAAACTCTTCTTAATTAAGGTGGCTGAACACAGTTTTTGATACCTCGGTTTCAGTTACCTTTACTTCTAAAACCCTTGATCCTTTGGTCGCCAAAAATGGCAGCAAGCAAGTTAACAACACAAACTTCAACTTTTTGATAAATTAACTGTCGTATGTGCCGTTGCCATGGCAACATGATTAATTATAAACAGGCGTTTAAAATCGGTTTTGTTTATTTGCAGAAAATCTAGTCATTAGGTTTTCTTTATAATTTGCATGCAACAAGCTTGTAACGATACTCACATGTTAGCGCTATTTTAATAATAATTTAACAAACAGATCTTTAATTATCCCTCGTTGAAGGTTCACTGGCATATCTTGAATTTCCTTTGTTAAATTTTAATTTTTTTGAATCCTCCAGTTACTTATTTCTTAAAGTATTTTTACTCTAAATTTCGTGAAATTCTAATGAGTGGTTCTCGAGAAATAGGCGTATCTCCGAAAGTCAATTTTTCACTCAATCGCAATTTTTTCGACTTACTACGCATGCGCTGCATTTAATTGGGTTCCTTCGGTAAGAAACAAAAGCTGAGAATTGCCGAGTTTTTTGCATCGTTACCTTTTCCAACATATCTTTGTAATAAAAGACTAAAGTCATCAATACGCTGCGTTCAATTGTAGAGAAAAATAACACAGATAGTGCGGGTGTTGAGTAAATAATATGATCGTTCTATTGACGGCATGTTTGTAGTTTTGAAATCCTTGTGCACGTGCTGAATTGCATCAGCAAGAGCACGCGCGAAAACTGTGTTCGGCCACCTTAACAGGTAAGCTCTGAATTTGTGTTATCGAAGTAATCGATGCTTTGCGCGCCAAAAGCCGACGTCACAATGGCAGCTAAAAAACATACCTACCAGTAAAAACGCCAAATCAATTACAAAGACACGAAGAAGGATTTTGAAAGAAGAAGAAAACAACGAAAAAAAAAAAAAAAGATTTCACCGACCTCGAATCGAGCCCTCGAGTGTCACGTCAAAACAACTTCGTTCGGCGCGTTATCCACTTGAGGTAACGAAGCAGCAGTGAGAAATTATCATGTTATATAGTGAGTTCATCCTAAAGCGAAACAAAAGGTTTCTTTTGTTTTTCGTTTAACAATAGATCTCCAAAAGATGCCACTTGGAAAAAATGAGGGTTGTTTGCATACGTAATATCTCGAAAACGAAGAGCAAACCAGCGAAAAAAATACAGGGTGATGTTTTTCAACTGAAATGAAGGCCACATGCAAAAATTCAGCTAATTTGTAGCAAGAAACCAAAACAACCAAAATCGTCACTTATCCCCCTTTTCCACTAGCCTCTTCAATTTACCTTCTTTTTTCACGGCCCATTGCCTTTCTATCCCTCTGCGCTGCAATGTGAGCTTGTCGTCGTCTTGCTCGCTGTTCCCAAGGATCTGTTTCATCCACCTGTTGCCCTTGACTTTGTCTTTGCTGCCGTTGTCTATTACCCTCTGCTAGAGTTGTTCTGTAGCGGAAACGCCTTCCATCACTTTGAGATTGTTGTTGGATCATTGCTGCATGGTCGTCAGGCTTTGAAAGGTAATGCTGTGAGCAAAATCAAACAACCAAAACCTATCAGACATCATGACCACTAGGTAGAAAGTCAAATGGAAACATAAAAGGCTATATTTTTACAGTTGTTTGGTCAGTGACCTGGCCTATGAATGCAAGTGAGGCTGGAGGTATCCTTGCTTTGATACAGACCTCTCTGCTTCTCTCATTTACATTTATAAGTACTAGTCAGCATTAAAAGATGAATTTTTTTGGTAAAAAATTGGTGGCGTTTTCAGACAGTCTCTGGAACCTGCTGATCTGCCAAATAAATGAGATGATGGAATAAGGATTACAGTATATTTTCCAAAAAAAAATATTACCAAACTAATAGTATGAACAAATCTTAATATACACTTATACATGTGTGTTGTATTTGACACAGAACCATCTACAATAATAACTTATGGGTACAAGGAGTAACTCAGGAAGGTCGAGCACGCCAGCGGGAAATCTGTAAGTTACAGTGTACAACATAAGAATCATTGTAATGTTTTTTATATGGCCCTGTCTGCCAAGGACTGGGAAACATCACATTCACAAATTTGATTGGCTGAAATGGTTATTGACGGCAATCTAGATTTTCCCATCTAGGCTGGCATCCAGACTGGTAATGTATTGAAGTGAAAAAGTTGCAAACTAAAATGTAAAATCATTGAATAGATTATTTTCATCTAACAATATTTATTTCTGTAAGTGCCAAGAAGTTGATGAGGAAAAATTGAAAAGGAAGAGCAAACTTTGGAAGAATTGAAAAAATTTGGCTCATCACCATTTGCAAGCCAATTAATGTCAGTTAGTACAAGCCAGTTACATTAAATGAATTGAATTGTTCTTGTTTTTGCCATATACAGCTGTAATAAACATCTTATTAACTGAGCCAAGTCAGTCCGTATGGGAGAATCTTGACCTCGGTCATGTGTTCAGACCTCACTGCATTCGGTCTGTACTTACAACCTCGGTCAAGATTCTCCCATACAGACCTCCTGCTCGGATAATAAGAGCTAAATAAAGCCTTCATTATGTTATTTTTTATTTTGTTAATGTGCACAAACTCCTGAAGGCAAGAATCACCCCCCCAGGAGTTCCGCGGCCGTTTTTTTCTTTTTCTCGCAGTTTTCTTTTGCGTCATGCACGACAGACTAAGCAAAAGAGGGACTACTCATAGTGTGACCTCTCAACAACATGCCCACTCTGTTCAATTAAAACCGTTTTGCTTAGCTGCCATTACTCATCTTTACAGACCGCTAAGGAAACAAATTTAATTTCACAGGCTAAAAAAGTCGTATCTCTGGCTTTGATGGACCTGCATCCCATCCAGGGGGGAGTGAAATACTCCTACTGTGTACATGCAACTGCTGCATGCTACTGAAACTGGGATAAGCTCTGGCCTGATGAGCCACTTGGCTCATACCGGTTATGCAGACTTTAGCTACCTTCTTACAGTGCCTCATTAAATATTACTGAATGATATTTTCAACTCTGTTACTTAGCTCCAGCTTTTTTTCGCTCCAACCCTGCCTGCTGTCATCGGCTGATACCATGGCTCACCAGAGATTTAAGGATCTTGTTGAATGATTTTGAGAGTCATGTTGATTTTGTTCTTCAGATCATTTTATCTCTCATCACCAAGTATGTACTGGTATTATGATATCTGATTTTAATTCAGTCTTGTAGAATTGCTACTTAAGGACGTTCACGCCCATTGCTACTGTGCATCTCTAGTGCGCACGCTATTCATTGGGCATGCGCATGCCATGTCATGTATTTCAAGCGCGCGCACAAGGTCGAAACTCCAAAAAATGTAGAGCTGATGACCTTTGCGTTACCTTGGTGTGCAAATTATTATTTTTTGTTGGATGCATGCACTGTGACCCCCACTTTTTTTTTCAGCAGATCACTTCCTTTTCTGATTCTTTCCGTTATACTAAAAAACAAAAAATTCTGTATGTGGGTAGTTTTAGTTAAAAGTGAAGATTCTCAATACAAATGGCTTACCTTATTCCAGTTTTTAAAAAGACACTTAACCCATTGACGCCTGTGCCGCCCATTACCGCCCGTGACGAGCCTTGACCTTTCTTCCACTTCTGACGTCATCATTTTGACCAAAATTGGCATCATCTATACTCAACATCTGCAGGAGGAAAAGATCTTTCCAATGATGCCTAGATCAGAGTGATCGGCCTAATGAAGCCTGAGATATGCACAAAAATGCTCAAGAAGATGGGTGAAAAACTCTGAGCAAAATTTCCTGCCACTACACCTAGCTGCTCCATGGTAAAAATTGGCCGCCTCGATGACTCTTTCTTAGAAGTTTTTTAACCGCAAGCAAGCCCAGTAAAAGGTCAATCCCTGCAGCGAAAAGGAAAGATTTTAGGGGCAAGAAGGGCTAGCTGTCGTGCTACAAATGCATTTTCGACCAGATTTAAGCTAATTTGGCCGAGATCCAGCCTCAAAACCACCAAAATGTCCAAAAAAATGCATTGGGCAAAAAGTTCCAGGAGACAATGGGTTAAATCAATAAAATAATGACTCCAGGAGCAAACAACACACGTATGGAATAGGGTAAGCCATTTTAATTTAGAATTTTCACTTTTAGCTACCTCTATGGATATCTTGTAGAAAATCTCATTGAACCCTTATAATTCAATGTCATATTGTGTTCCTTGAGTCGTTCATAGACAGAGCTTGGGCTGCCTGTGATTTCACCACATTTCCAAATATCCAAAAGAGAGATGCGTTATGTGTATAATATGGCTTCTCAATTGAAACTAAGGAGGAAATGGCGAATATAAAAGTATACATCTTCGCTAAGTAATTACCATATATCAGTCCATCAACAGTTAGTGTCATTGTTATGATTTCCTCTGTTAAACTTGATGAATCATTATTTTGGGAAAGTTATTTCGAACATAACGCAGCAGAGTGTGGAGGTACTAAACTTCATCATCTTTATTCACCCAGGGTGGAGCTCAGTTCTGATGAATTTCATCGTCAACTTCAGCCCTTCTTGTTTGACAAAACAGAACACTTCACTCACGAGTTCACAAGTTTTGCTCGCTCTCCATTTGACATGACTGCTTATGACGAGCGTGCGCAGTACAACTGGCCTAATGAGTCACGTGATCAAGTGAGAGATACCCCGACTGTGTTTCACAGTCAAACTTCAGGTGTGGACCAGTTAGTATTGACTGATATAATCTGGTGTGACCAGGGGGGTTGCTATGCGGTCAGCATTGTAATAGGGGGAGGGACCGTGTGAGTGGGAGAATATTCAAAACTCAAAAGATAGCCCACACAGCCCACTCGCTGTCCCGGTTAGGTGAGTTGCATGTAAAGGCGAGCTATGTGTCAACCCTTCTAGCCGGGTAGCCTAGTTAGCCGGGGCACCCTACCTCCATGTAAACTGGCCCTTAGTGAGGGGAACTGAAAACTGAAAAGCACTGGCCAACTGTGCAACTGGATCCCCCCCCCCCCCCCCCCCCCCACCACCCTTGATGTCAACTTTTCCTGCCCTGAATTGATACGTTCTTTTTAGGTTAAATTTGTTGGCTCATTAGCACCGGATTTGGTTAAGCTGCATCATTGTTTATTATATTTGACAGTACTTGGAATAACATGCTGACGATGGTTGTTTTAAAATTTGATTTTGCGTTTTACAGGTTGGCAAACTCCGGTCCCAGGCCCCTCTGGAGAATTCATATTGGAAGTGTTGGAAACAGACTGGAGCAGAGATTCTCCATTGCTACAAAGAGAAAGCACGAACTGGTCTCCTAGCTCGTCCCCAGGCACGTCTGGGCTGAATCATGGACGACTCAGTTTAGCGGAGATTGTGACCATATCCTCTGCTGGTGCACACACTACATGGACGAACGCTGAACGATCGGGAATCGACGAACCCGCAAGCGAACCCGTGCATTGTACAGGATCAAGTAACAGAACCAGGAGGAAAAGTGAATGTGGTACTGAAGATACGCAAGAGGAATCCAGCAGGAAACAGACACACAGTCGCCATTACCATCGACATTCACACAAACATAAGCATAAACACAAACACAAGCATAAACAGAGAGATTCTAAGAGACAGAAGACGAAACGAAATATTAGCGAACAATCTCAAGTGACAGAGAGCTTGGACAACGGCTTAGACCATTCTGGATTGAGACATGAATCATCTGTATCTGGCACCCCTGCAGTAGAGATTATTGTTGTTAGCAGTGATAGTAACACTTCTCCTTCTGCGTCCAGAGTCCAGAATCGAGCTTCGCCCATCGATCTAACAGTGCTTCAACGAAAGACTGAAAGGTCTGTGTCACGATCTCCCTCTCGATCCAAATCTGTTGCTAAAGGCAAGAGAATCATACTCGATGAATCTCGCAGCGGCCATGCTGAATCACGCGTCTCGCGAGATCGTTCACGTTCAAATGGAAAACGAACAAGAAAAGACAGCCATCGATCACGTTCTCGTTCATGTTCGCGTTCTCCTTCCCGCTTAAAAGAAAGTTATCGCTCCATAGGGAAAAGACAAATAGAAGTTCATGATCACGATATGTCAAAATCTGAATTGTTTTCTTCAAAAAGGCAAAGCTTAAAGAAGGAAAAGCACCATCGCGAAAACAAACGATCTCGGTCTCGTTCTCGTGGTCGATCACGCTCTCACTCTAAAGGCAAGTCCGCTTCAAAGATTTGGTCGGAGAAATTCAACAAAAAAACACTAGAGTATTCACGGTCTCGCACAGCGTCAGACTCGTCGATGAGGAATGAAGCACTTTCATCCACACGGTCACGGAGATCACGTTCACGAAGATCGCGGTCAGAAAGATCACGGTCACGAAGTTCACGCTCACCAAATTCACGATCAAGAAACTCACGGTCTCGTACTCGCTCGCGATCCAAACTTTTCTCACGATCGCACTCGTCACGTTCACCACGGACTCATGTTGATTCTTCACGCGGTTCACGTTCCCGCAAATCAACCCAGTCGGTCGATCATTCAGAGTGCAACTCTAAGAAGTTGATTTCTGACAGCGACGAAGATATCAAAAAGGAAATCGAGGATCTGGAACATCGTATCACTACTGATAAGAAACGATTGCTGAAGCTACTTATTAAGCAAGAAAGGGAGAAGGCAGTTGATGTCACTGAAATTGACGACGAAACGGATAATGAACCGGAAGTTGGTGACGAATGTCAGAGTTAGTCCAGTGTAGTTTCCAGACTTTTCTCTGCTTGTATTGTTTCGCATAGTCAATAGAGCTGTAACTCATTGAAAAAAAGAGATTTGGCAATAAATTTAAGTCGACCTGGCTGAGGAATT
>JAHPZR010039709.1:0-15752 GCA_019787425.1 Platygyra sinensis | reverse complement strand
GGTTGTTCCGGCGGTTTCGGCGGTTTCGTTTCGGTTGTTCCGGTAGTTTCGGTGGTTCCGGTGGTTCCGGTGGTTTCGTTCCGGCGGTTTCGTTTCGGTGTTTCGGGTTTTAGTACATGCCTTTGAAGCGGGAAACCGACTCAATGCAGGCGTGCTCAGCCAATCAGCATCAAGTAATTTTGCCCAGGGCAATTACAAAAATTAAGAAAAAATGCCCTCTGTCTCAGCCAATCAGCATTCAGTAATTTTGCCCCGTATGTGATAATAATCATTATCATAGGTATAATTATTGGAAGTTGAAATTTCTTAAATCGTCATTATTCAAAACATGTAGTGGCACACTCCTTTTAAATTAATTGAAACCCAACCATTTGATAAATGTGAAGCACTTACAACTCATTTGCATAGTTGATAGTAGATATGACGACAAAGGCAAAGCTATCCCTTTGTTAGGCAAACTACTAAAGCCCACTTCCATCTTTAGTCATGCTCACTAATTTAACTTTCCCATGACTGTAGTCTGAGTGTTAACTTTATGAGGTTGTACATGTTTTTTTCACACTTGTCATGTGTGTTGACTACTGTACTGGAGAAAAAAAAAGCAGTCAACAAATGCTTTTTTGCATTTAAAGGAGCAGGACAACATGCAAAAAAGGGAAAAACGTCAGTTTCTATAGTGCATGCCATTCTAGATCGTGCAGATAAACCATTGTACTTTTAACTGAGAAGGGAATGGGCGGGGTTTGGGCAAGCACCAAAAAAAACATTCTAGCACAAGAAAAAATGCCAAAATATATGGTTCAAAGGAAGCCAGCCATGCAAAACAAACACACAACCTGATGCTGGACAAAATGTCTTGCTCAGAAAATTGCCCAACCCTCCCCCACCCTGTTATTAACAATACAATATTGTTCATACCTCAATGCTCAACATCAACAATCAATTTATCCACATTGGTCACCAAACATTTGTTGTTGTATTCAAAAGTTGTCAAAACACTCTTCTTTAGTCATCATCCTTGTATTCTCGTGAGTTTTGTCTTACTGTTTAAGACATTAATTTTTTCAAGTAGCCTGATCGCAAATGGGGCTTTACAGGATTAATAGACCCATGCACTTTATAATTATAGACAGCAACAAATCAAACAAGCCACTCAAGAAGCGGGGAAAACACTCGACCCCTACACTTCTTTCGTGCTCCAGCACTTCCTGCGTGCTTTACAACAGAACAGAGCACAGTCGAGGCTTCTTTATTTGTTAATTCAAGTAACGTGTTAATTTATAAAGATTTAAGAAATGCTTTCTAGATGTTCCTGCAGATAAGCTGCACTTCCAATTTGAAACAAAACAGGTTTTAGGTGCTTTGGCATTTGCATTACAATATAATCCAACGTGGATGCGAGACAATTCATTTCGGGCTAAAACTACAAGATAGCCCGATATCGCCTCGCATGCACGCTAGATTTTATTGTGATGCAAATGTTAACCCTGAAAAGGGCTATTGCAACTATAAGGAAAACCTTCTATCTTCCGATGTAAGACATACATCAATAAAATCATTGAAAGGGGAGATGACACACGAACAATGATTTTTCCTGGACAATATGTAAAATTCGCTAGATGGGGGGCAATATACCTTTTCCCAGATTGAACAGTGTCATTCTACTTTTTTAAGTCGACAAATGTGACCACAAATTAGGCATGAAAAGCTCATGCTTTAGTATAGTCCATTTAGATGTTTCTTGCCGAGGTGTGCATGATTTTTTTTGTTGCATTTGTTGGCGTCTTCAGACTTCATGTTGATTGTATTTCCTATCTGGGTCATCGTATTTTACTTATTGTATGGTGTTTATGAATGTCACATTTTCTTTCACAGGTGCTAAAGAGAAACGATTTATAAGTCAGTTCTCATTGATGAGGATTATAGAGGGAAGATTCCACGCTGTCTTTCTCATATCGCATATCTTGATCTCCTTCGATTAGAAGAGAATGACTTTTGGAAAAAACTAGCAACATTACTGGGCTGGAACCAACACAAAGTCAGATATAACAAGAAGTTTGTCCGCTAGGTTATTGCATTAAGACAACTTTTAAGAATTTCTAACCTTATTGGCGAAATTTTGAGCTTGCCTTTCCTCTTAGCAATAAAATATTCTACACGTTCAACGCAGAACAATGTGCATAGTGTTAATTACATTTATCGTCCCCCCAACAGCCCTTTTCACGGTTAACCTCGCTCATTTGCATTACAATGAAATCTACCATGTATGCGAGGCAATTTTTGGGCTATTTTGCAGTTCTAGCACGAAATTGCCTCGCATCCACGTTGGATTACATTGTAATGCAAATGAGAAAAATTAACCGTGAAAAGGGCTATTGCTGGTTTTCAGTGTCACGCCATTCAAAATAGTTCAAAATAAAAGTCAGACCGTTCAATAGATTAAGTCCAGAATCTGGAAATAGAAAGAAGGTACATATGCAAAGACTCTCGCCAAGATTCAGGTCACAGCAATTTTTCCCATGGAAGATATACGAAGAAACGTTTTCCCCAAATTTATAGAGATTTGTATAGAGACGCCATGCTGGTGCCCATGTACATGGGCACCAACATGGCGGCCGGAAACCAGCAGAAACATCTGTCACTGAGTTTTGCTACGAAAGAGTGAATTTATCTCTCGAATAACTCAAAAACGTAACAATAGTACTTTAGTCTAATACAAGAACTGTTCAGATAGCCGAATTCCCCGAAATAAGTCACCTTTTAAACCAACATAACAGCTCTCTCGCCCGTCATGTAAATGTCACGTCACGCAAAAGCTTAGAAATTCAAGCGTAGTCTATCATTAAACCAAGAACCCATTCGGAGTGAAAATATGTTTGAATATTAGTTTTTAGCTGCTCTTATACAGCATGAAAGTAAAATTTCAGGAGGATCAATGTTTCTGAAGTTTGAAATTTAGTGACGTCGTGTGAAAACCAGCAATTGCATTCTGGATTTAGATTTTCACCCACAATTTTGTACTGATATAATATCAATTGAATTTAACGTAATATTTACACGTTATCGCTTTTCTCATTTGCATAATACAAAAGCGTAAGTATCTCTAAAATGAAAGAAGAAATTCTTAAAAAGAAAGACGCCTTAAGACGCCTTTTAAATAGGCAACAGTTATTTCTTCATATATAGAGACATTTTAACTAATCAAAATGGCTTTTAAGCCAACTCGTGATATTTAAAACGTTATCAATCGAACGAACCAATTATATTGATTTGCGTCTTTGTAAAAATAACCAATCAGAGCCCGAGAGTATCTTGACCTTGGCGTCTGCACGAAAGTGAGATTCAAGTCCAAGGTAACCAGAGGTTTTTCTTTCTCGCCGCTTCGCGACTCACGTTCGCCGCTTCGCAGCTTTGGTTCTCTCATCTTACGCGGCTTTTAAGCCAACTCAGGACATCTAAAACGTTCATGTTTCATGTAATACATTTGACAAGGGTGGCCTAAAAGATTTTGAGGAGTTTGTATGTTGCGTTTTACAACAATCATTAATTTAGAAATAATCATTAAGGTTATTTTGATAAAACACTTGAACTTTCTTGATCGCTGCGACTGTAATGAATTCTAAAAAAAATCTGGGTTTCATATACACATACAGTACGTTACAAATAAATAATTATAACTTTAAGTCCACTCCTACACTTTAGAATTACTCTATCGACTCCATGGCTTTTCTAATATCGATAATTCTGTCCTTAGAACTTGAGTCATTACAAACATCTTCGTTCCTTCATTGCACCAAAACAAATCATTGAATTTTTGAGGATAGCAATTATTCACACGAGAGCACGACTCAAACTAGCAAAGCTGACGATTCGCTAAACGGTTTTCGAGCTGCAAACCATGTGGTAAACGCCAAGGGATCTTCTGACCCCAGTGGAAAGTGGGGATGAAAAACCTGTGCAGCAACCAAAACAGCCATGAATAGATATCATGGCCAGTAAACCAAGTCATTTGGCAAGCAAATTCATCGATTTTTAGCAGAAAACAAGCACCATTTGAATTCCTAGTCGTCCACTGTAGCTCACTGTGCAAATCTTTTAAGCCCGCTCATGTTGTAATTAATTCGGTGCAACTACTCGATTAGTTTACTTATAACTTTAGGTGTCCCAAACGCTACACTGTAACAACATATTATTAAACTTACTTTTCCCTTCTTCTATTTTTGTTAAATAATATTGTAAAATCAATCTAACTTTATGTACATAATATTTGGTGTAAGTTAAATAAAATTGAATTGAATCAGTTTCGACCTAACTGTGTTACAACAACTAAAAGATGGCTTGCATTCATAAAATATACAGTAAAGATTTACCAAGTGGTCTGTATGTATAACTACTCATATATACATTGAGCCTGTATAAATTCAAATATTTCGTTAACTGTTTAAAAACTTATTTAAACTAACCAATAAAATGAAAGACACAGACAAGAAATTAAAAAAAGTAAACTAAAACTACCTGTAAACAACAACAGATAAATTTTGAAATGCAAAGACAGGCTAACATGCTCAACTTGTTGAACAGTTGAAACCTGAACTCAACAAACAGTTAGTACGTTTTGGACTTGTATGTTCATCTGTTTACATTGCTTTATAATTTTTCCCAGCTCTTCATTCTCCTTTTGTTGTACGCTTGCTTTTATTTCAGTGACAATTCTTCTCATTTCTCTGACGTCAGCTAGCAGGCTGAAAATGTCCTCCGATTTTTTGCGTTTAGCAGGTTGCCTCGACTGTTCATCCAGGCATAAGGCTAAAAACAAAAGAAAACAAATCACATGTGACTGTTTTCATTATCAGAGGCTATTTAAATGAAATTAATTTATGTTAATTATTATAATTAGAACTAACTCTTAATTTCTTTGACGCAAGCATATCGCATTGTTATTGGGACACACTACTTAATTTTTGTTTGTTAGGCCCGGTTTAAACGTCGCATCTTACATGCACCGAATCGAATTGCCAAATTAAGTGCATGTAAAATGCGACGTCTAAATTAATTAAATGCGACATATTTCAATTCAATGCGAGTCAGTCGAATATTCAACTGATCCAGGAACTATCGCAGGAACCCTGCATTGATTATGGACTCTTGCCTTCAAAAATCAAATACACCAATGGACCATTTTACAGTTGTCTGCTCAGGGACCTGGCCTTTGAATGGCAGCGAGGCTGTAGGTGACCTTGTTTTGATAAAGACTCCATTGCTTTAGTTGTTTAAATTAAGTTGTTTTAATGCTAACTAGGTGCATTTACATGACAAAAACCAGAGAGGTCTGTATCAAAGCAAGGTCACCTCCAGCCTCGCTCTGCCATTCAAAGGCCAGGTCAACGAACAGAGAACTGTAAAGTGGTCTATTTACAGTTGTCTGTTCTGTGACCTGATCGTTGAATGGCTGCGAGGCTGCGGGTGACCTTGTTTTGATAAAGACTCCACTACTTTTGTTGTGTCCACCAAGTTGTTGTTATGCTTACTACTTGGCAATTGAATGAGCCTGGTAGAGAGATCTGTTTCAAAACGAGGTCAACTCCGGCCTCGCTTGCAAGCATAGGCCAGGGTACTAAGCTAACAAATGTAAAACGGGCTATTCTCCAACAGTGCTGTGTTCAAAACATTGATCAGGGAAGACCGCAAGGGGCTTAAGTTTTTAAACTTAATTTTTTGCGTGTTTTAAGGATAGCATATGCAAAAAGTACTTTTAAAAGAGCTTAAAGTTTACACTCTATAATCAAATTGAAAAAGCTAATTCACTCGAAGCATTGATCTAAACTGATATTTTGAATTGAACAAAAAAGCACTTCAAAAAACATGGAGTACGTATACTAATTACTTTAAGTACTTGATACTTGCCTTCTTTTGTGTTAAATATATCCTGTAATTGTGGTTTCATCTCTTCCCATTCTTCTATCAGCTTTTTAAATAACCTTTCACTTTCCTTCTGTTTTCTGTTTCGTTTATTGACGATATTCCTGTAAGCTTCTGTTCAATCGGTCGCTCGGACTCCTCTCCTTCACTTTCACTCAGCTGCTCAGACTGTTCTTCACACTGAGTCGGTCGCTTAGACTTGTTACCTTTGTAACAAAGTTTCAAAAGGAAGGAATAAAAAAACAATCAAAAAAGTAAAGGAATTAAAATGGCACACTTTGGTGTTGCCAATCTTATTAGCACTAACTCTTCAATTATTTAAGACAAGAAAAGCACATTAACACGTCTCACCTCTTACATGAGGATGTAAAAAAAGAGCTTCAAAATTCTCAAGCAAGAGAATGTCAATGTACCTTATCTTAATTTCTTGATTTTATTGCATGTTACTCATTTTAAGTTCATCCTGATCTGTTCATGAAACGATGCCTCGAGACCAAACAAAGATTGTAATTTTTTGGAATTTCTTGTTGAAATACTAAAAAGTGATTTCAACAACTTAAAGGAAAAAGCTGATATCAACACTTAATGCATTGGCATATCAGCTGGGTAATAAGCAATTTTACGATAGCAAAAAGACTTCGCAAAGGAATTACTTCTGTGATTTTAAAGGAAGTAAAACGCCGGTTTACATACCTAGGAGCCTCTTTACAATCTCTTCTTTTTCAATGTCGATAAAGGCACATGCAAGGCGTCCCACTGTAGCATCGTTTCCATTGTCATCTATCCACTTTTGTAAAACTTGATCAGCCCTTTCGCTGACTAGTTTATAATTTTACTTTAGACTGTCCAGTCTTCTTGGGTCAATTCCAAGTGCTATTCCAAGCTCCCGCCAGCAGTCGCCCGCAAGGTAGCGGTGCTGTATTAACAGAATTTGCTCTGTTGTAAACGGCTCACTTCGCGTCTTAAGGAGTTCAGCTGTAAGAACAAAAACATCTAAGAACTGTCTGATCTTACACCTAACCAACTTAAAATAACTATCAATCGCATTACGAGGGGTGACAACTCTAACAAATGCTGTTTGAGCAATACTAGGTCTTCACTAAAGTCGTCCAGGAAATTTCGATCATCTTCCCGAAATTTTGGGATACACATTCCCGGAAATTTTTAGAATTCGCGGCATATATTCTAAGATTTGCCGTATATTACTACTTGTGTAACCTTAAATATTACACGTTTAGCATTATTTTAACTTTAATTAACAAAGAAACAAAACATCGTTAAAATGACCGTATTTTCGCTGCATATAAGGTATTAGTTGTGCTAACGTGTACGAGTAAAAGAAGCCTGAAGTATTCCGTTGACTACGTTGAGCAACGAGAAGCCCTCCGCCCTCTTGTGTATGCCGTTACAAGAGTGAGATCGACATTCTCTCTTGGGACCCACATTCCGGCACTGTCAGGCTCTTACAAGTGTGCCCTTCACTAGGTACTCCACGCCGTCTTTGGCCAACCACCACCACACATTCCTCATTGGCTTCGGATGATTGCTCAGTAAACACACCTGGTTCTTTGCCTTTCGCCCTTTCAACTCCTTTGCCTTCATTTTGTTTCGTCGCAGAATCCAACCACTGCAAGAAAGGAGCATTTTCTTGATCGTGCAGTGTCACCGTGGCTTTGGCTTTCGGCAGTACAAAGGAAGAGAATCTGGCCTCTGCTTGTAGATTTTTCTCACTCCACTAACTTTAAAACCCTTCCGTACACACGGCAAAAGTCACGCAATGCCTCTTTCTTTACCCGTAAACTTTCCTTAATAAAAGAACGATCATCTTTCCGCTTTGTGTGGAGCAATGACATTGACAGTCGTCTCTGTTCATAACACGTCTCTCTCTTCCTCTTAAATCCACGCCCCATAGCGGATTTCATTGCACATTCCAATGCACTGCGAGAAGGAGTTGAAAGGGCGAAAGGCAAAGAACCAGGTGTGTTTACTGAGCAATCATCCGAAGCCAATGAGGAATGTGTGGTGGTGGTTGGCCAAAGACGGCGTGGAGTACCTAGTGAAGGGCACACTTGTAAGAGCCTGACAGTGCCGGAATGTGGGTCCCAAGAGAGAATGTCGATCTCACTCTTGTAACGGCATACACAAGAGGGCGGAGGGCTTCTCGTTGCTCAACGTAGTCAACGGAATACTTCAGGCTTCTTTTACTCGTACACGTTAGCACAACTAATACCTTATATGCAGCGAAAATACGGTCATTTTAACGATGTTTTGTTTCTTTGTTAATTAAAGTTAAAATAATGCTAAACGTGTAATATTTAAGGTTACACAAGTAGTAATATACGGCAAATCTTAGAATATATGCCGCGAATTCTAAAAATTTCCGGGAATGTGTATCCCAAAATTTCGGGAAGATGATCGAAATTTCCTGGACGACTTTAGTGAAGACCTAGTATTGCTCAAACAGCATTTGTTAGAGTTGTCACCCCTCGTAATGCGATTGATAGTTATTTTAAGTTGGTTAGGTGTAAGATCAGACAGTTCTTAGATGTTTTTGTTCTTACAGCTGAACTCCTTAAGACGCGAAGTGAGCCGTTTACAACAGAGCAAATTCTGTTAATACAGCACCGCTACCTTGCGGGCGACTGCTGGCGGGAGCTTGGAATAGCACTTGGAATTGACCCAAGAAGACTGGACAGTCTAAAGTAAAATTATAAACTAGTCAGCGAAAGGGCTGATCAAGTTTTACAAAAGTGGATAGATGACAATGGAAACGATGCTACAGTGGGACGCCTTGCATGTGCCTTTATCGACATTGAAAAAGAAGAGATTGTAAAGAGGCTCCTAGGTATGTAAACCGGCGTTTTACTTCCTTTAAAATCACAGAAGTAATTCCTTTGCGAAGTCTTTTTGCTATCGTAAAATTGCTTATTACCCAGCTGATATGCCAATGCATTAAGTGTTGATATCAGCTTTTTCCTTTAAGTTGTTGAAATCACTTTTTAGTATTTCAACAAGAAATTCCAAAAAATTACAATCTTTGTTTGGTCTCGAGGCATCGTTTCATGAACAGATCAGGATGAACTTAAAATGAGTAACATGCAATAAAATCAAGAAATTAAGATAAGGTACATTGACATTCTCTTGCTTGAGAATTTTGAAGCTCTTTTTTTACATCCTCATGTAAGAGGTGAGACGTGTTAATGTGCTTTTCTTGTCTTAAATAATTGAAGAGTTAGTGCTAATAAGATTGGCAACACCAAAGTGTGCCATTTTAATTCCTTTACTTTTTTGATTGTTTTTTTATTCCTTCCTTTTGAAACTTTGTTACAAAGGTAACAAGTCTAAGCGACCGACTCAGTGTGAAGAACAGTCTGAGCAGCTGAGTGAAAGTGAAGGAGAGGAGTCCGAGCGACCGATTGAACAGAAGCTTACAGGAATATCGTCAATAAACGAAACAGAAAACAGAAGGAAAGTGAAAGGTTATTTAAAAAGCTGATAGAAGAATGGGAAGAGATGAAACCACAATTACAGGATATATTTAACACAAAAGAAGGCAAGTATCAAGTACTTAAAGTAATTAGTATACGTACTCCATGTTTTTTGAAGTGCTTTTTTGTTCAATTCAAAATATCAGTTTAGATCAATGCTTCGAGTGAATTAGCTTTTTCAATTTGATTATAGAGTGTAAACTTTAAGCTCTTTTAAAAGTACTTTTTGCATATGCTATCCTTAAAACACGCAAAAAATTAAGTTTAAAAACTTAAGCCCCTTGCGGTCTTCCCTGATCAATGTTTTGAACACAGCACTGTTGGAGAATAGCCCGTTTTACATTTGTTAGCTTAGTACCCTGGCCTATGCTTGCAAGCGAGGCCGGAGTTGACCTCGTTTTGAAACAGATCTCTCTACCAGGCTCATTCAATTGCCAAGTAGTAAGCATAACAACAACTTGGTGGACACAACAAAAGTAGTGGAGTCTTTATCAAAACAAGGTCACCCGCAGCCTCGCAGCCATTCAACGATCAGGTCACAGAACAGACAACTGTAAATAGACCACTTTACAGTTCTCTGTTCGTTGACCTGGCCTTTGAATGGCAGAGCGAGGCTGGAGGTGACCTTGCTTTGATACAGACCTCTCTGGTTTTTGTCATGTAAATGCACCTAGTTAGCATTAAAACAACTTAATTTAAACAACTAAAGCAATGGAGTCTTTATCAAAACAAGGTCACCTACAGCCTCGCTGCCATTCAAAGGCCAGGTCCCTGAGCAGACAACTGTAAAATGGTCCATTGGTGTATTTGATTTTTGAAGGCAAGAGTCCATAATCAATGCAGGGTTCCTGCGATAGTTCCTGGATCAGTTGAATATTCGACTGACTCGCATTGAATTGAAATATGTCGCATTTAATTAATTTAGACGTCGCATTTTACATGCACTTAATTTGGCAATTCGATTCGGTGCATGTAAGATGCGACGTTTAAACCGGGCCTAACAAACAAAAATTAAGTAGTGTGTCCCAATAACAATGCGATATGCTTGCGTCAAAGAAATTAAGAGTTAGTTCTAATTATAATAATTAACATAAATTAATTTCATTTAAATAGCCTCTGATAATGAAAACAGTCACATGTGATTTGTTTTCTTTTGTTTTTAGCCTTATGCCTGGATGAACAGTCGAGGCAACCTGCTAAACGCAAAAAATCGGAGGACATTTTCAGCCTGCTAGCTGACGTCAGAGAAATGAGAAGAATTGTCACTGAAATAAAAGCAAGCGTACAACAAAAGGAGAATGAAGAGCTGGGAAAAATTATAAAGCAATGTAAACAGATGAACATACAAGTCCAAAACGTACTAACTGTTTGTTGAGTTCAGGTTTCAACTGTTCAACAAGTTGAGCATGTTAGCCTGTCTTTGCATTTCAAAATTTATCTGTTGTTGTTTACAGGTAGTTTTAGTTTACTTTTTTTAATTTCTTGTCTGTGTCTTTCATTTTATTGGTTAGTTTAAATAAGTTTTTAAACAGTTAACGAAATATTTGAATTTATACAGGCTCAATGTATATATGAGTAGTTATACATACAGACCACTTGGTAAATCTTTACTGTATATTTTATGAATGCAAGCCATCTTTTAGTTGTTGTAACACAGTTAGGTCGAAACTGATTCAATTCAATTTTATTTAACTTACACCAAATATTATGTACATAAAGTTAGATTGATTTTACAATATTATTTAACAAAAATAGAAGAAGGGAAAAGTAAGTTTAATAATATGTTGTTACAGTGTAGCGTTTGGGACACCTAAAGTTATAAGTAAACTAATCGAGTAGTTGCACCGAATTAATTACAACATGAGCGGGCTTAAAAGATTTGCACAGTGAGCTACAGTGGACGACTAGGAATTCAAATGGTGCTTGTTTTCTGCTAAAAATCGATGAATTTGCTTGCCAAATGACTTGGTTTACTGGCCATGATATCTATTCATGGCTGTTTTGGTTGCTGCACAGGTTTTTCATCCCCACTTTCCACTGGGGTCAGAAGATCCCTTGGCGTTTACCACATGGTTTGCAGCTCGAAAACCGTTTAGCGAATCGTCAGCTTTGCTAGTTTGAGTCGTGCTCTCGTGTGAATAATTGCTATCCTCAAAAATTCAATGATTTGTTTTGGTGCAATGAAGGAACGAAGATGTTTGTAATGACTCAAGTTCTAAGGACAGAATTATCGATATTAGAAAAGCCATGGAGTCGATAGAGTAATTCTAAAGTGTAGGAGTGGACTTAAAGTTATAATTATTTATTTGTAACGTACTGTATGTGTATATGAAACCCAGATTTTTTTTAGAATTCATTACAGTCGCAGCGATCAAGAAAGTTCAAGTGTTTTATCAAAATAACCTTAATGATTATTTCTAAATTAATGATTGTTGTAAAACGCAACATACAAACTCCTCAAAATCTTTTAGGCCACCCTTGTCAAATGTATTACATGAAACATGAACGTTTTAGATGTCCTGAGTTGGCTTAAAAGCCGCGTAAGATGAGAGAACCAAAGCTGCGAAGCGGCGAACGTGAGTCGCGAAGCGGCGAGAAAGAAAAACCTCTGGTTACCTTGGACTTGAATCTCACTTTCGTGCAGACGCCAAGGTCAAGATACTCTCGGGCTCTGATTGGTTATTTTTACAAAGACGCAAATCAATATAATTGGTTCGTTCGATTGATAACGTTTTAAATATCACGAGTTGGCTTAAAAGCCATTTTGATTAGTTAAAATGTCTCTATATATGAAGAAATAACTGTTGCCTATTTAAAAGGCGTCTTAAGGCGTCTTTCTTTTTAAGAATTTCTTCTTTCATTTTAGAGATACTTACGCTTTTGTATTATGCAAATGAGAAAAGCGATAACGTGTAAATATTACGTTAAATTCAATTGATATTATATCAGTACAAAATTGTGGGTGAAAATCTAAATCCAGAATGCAATTGCTGGTTTTCACACGACGTCACTAAATTTCAAACTTCAGAAACATTGATCCTCCTGAAATTTTACTTTCATGCTGTATAAGAGCAGCTAAAAACTAATATTCAAACATATTTTCACTCCGAATGGGTTCTTGGTTTAATGATAGACTACGCTTGAATTTCTAAGCTTTTGCGTGACGTGACATTTACATGACGGGCGAGAGAGCTGTTATGTTGGTTTAAAAGGTGACTTATTTCGGGGAATTCGGCTATCTGAACAGTTCTTGTATTAGACTAAAGTACTATTGTTACGTTTTTGAGTTATTCGAGAGATAAATTCACTCTTTCGTAGCAAAACTCAGTGACAGATGTTTCTGCTGGTTTCCGGCCGCCATGTTGGTGCCCATGTACATGGGCACCAGCATGGCGTCTCTATACAAATCTCTATAAATTTGGGGAAAACGTTTCTTCGTATATCTTCCATGGGAAAAATTGCTGTGACCTGAATCTTGGCGAGAGTCTTTGCATATGTACCTTCTTTCTATTTCCAGATTCTGGACTTAATCTATTGAACGGTCTGACTTTTTATTTTGAACTATTTTGAATGGCGTGACACTGAAAACCAGCAATAGCCCTTTTCACGGTTAATTTTTCTCATTTGCATTACAATGTAATCCAACGTGGATGCGAGGCAATTTCGTGCTAGAACTGCAAAATAGCCCAAAAATTGCCTCGCATACATGGTAGATTTCATTGTAATGCAAATGAGCGAGGTTAACCGTGAAAAGGGCTGTTGGGGGGACGATAAATGTAATTAACACTATGCACATTGTTCTGCGTTGAACGTGTAGAATATTTTATTGCTAAGAGGAAAGGCAAGCTCAAAATTTCGCCAATAAAGGTTAGAAATTCTTAAAAGTTGTCTTAATGCAATAACCTAGCGGACAAACTTCTTGTTATATCTGACTTTGTGTTGGTTCCAGCCCAGTAATGTTGCTAGTTTTTTCCAAAAGTCATTCTCTTCTAATCGAAGGAGATCAAGATATGCGATATGAGAAAGACAGCGTGGAATCTTCCCTCTATAATCCTCATCAATGAGAACTGACTTATAAATCGTTTCTCTTTAGCACCTGTGAAAGAAAATGTGACATTCATAAACACCATACAATAAGTAAAATACGATGACCCAGATAGGAAATACAATCAACATGAAGTCTGAAGACGCCAACAAATGCAACAAAAAAAATCATGCACACCTCGGCAAGAAACATCTAAATGGACTATACTAAAGCATGAGCTTTTCATGCCTAATTTGTGGTCACATTTGTCGACTTAAAAAAGTAGAATGACACTGTTCAATCTGGGAAAAGGTATATTGCCCCCATCTAGCGAATTTTACATATTGTCCAGGAAAAATCATTGTTCGTGTGTCATCTCCCCTTTCAATGATTTTATTGATGTATGTCTTACATCGGAAGATAGAAGGTTTTCCTTATAGTTGCAATAGCCCTTTTCAGGGTTAACATTTGCATCACAATAAAATCTAGCGTGCATGCGAGGCGATATCGGGCTATCTTGTAGTTTTAGCCCGAAATGAATTGTCTCGCATCCACGTTGGATTATATTGTAATGCAAATGCCAAAGCACCTAAAACCTGTTTTGTTTCAAATTGGAAGTGCAGCTTATCTGCAGGAACATCTAGAAAGCATTTCTTAAATCTTTATAAATTAACACGTTACTTGAATTAACAAATAAAGAAGCCTCGACTGTGCTCTGTTCTGTTGTAAAGCACGCAGGAAGTGCTGGAGCACGAAAGAAGTGTAGGGGTCGAGTGTTTTCCCCGCTTCTTGAGTGGCTTGTTTGATTTGTTGCTGTCTATAATTATAAAGTGCATGGGTCTATTAATCCTGTAAAGCCCCATTTGCGATCAGGCTACTTGAAAAAATTAATGTCTTAAACAGTAAGACAAAACTCACGAGAATACAAGGATGATGACTAAAGAAGAGTGTTTTGACAACTTTTGAATACAACAACAAATGTTTGGTGACCAATGTGGATAAATTGATTGTTGATGTTGAGCATTGAGGTATGAACAATATTGTATTGTTAATAACAGGGTGGGGGAGGGTTGGGCAATTTTCTGAGCAAGACATTTTGTCCAGCATCAGGTTGTGTGTTTGTTTTGCATGGCTGGCTTCCTTTGAACCATATATTTTGGCATTTTTTCTTGTGCTAGAATGTTTTTTTTGGTGCTTGCCCAAACCCCGCCCATTCCCTTCTCAGTTAAAAGTACAATGGTTTATCTGCACGATCTAGAATGGCATGCACTATAGAAACTGACGTTTTTCCCTTTTTTGCATGTTGTCCTGCTCCTTTAAATGCAAAAAAGCATTTGTTGACTGCTTTTTTTTTCTCCAGTACAGTAGTCAACACACATGACAAGTGTGAAAAAAACATGTACAACCTCATAAAGTTAACACTCAGACTACAGTCATGGGAAAGTTAAATTAGTGAGCATGACTAAAGATGGAAGTGGGCTTTAGTAGTTTGCCTAACAAAGGGATAGCTTTGCCTTTGTCGTCATATCTACTATCAACTATGCAAATGAGTTGTAAGTGCTTCACATTTATCAAATGGTTGGGTTTCAATTAATTTAAAAGGAGTGTGCCACTACATGTTTTGAATAATGACGATTTAAGAAATTTCAACTTCCAATAATTATACCTATGATAATGATTATTATCACATACGGGGCAAAATTACTGAATGCTGATTGGCTGAGACAGAGGGCATTTTTTCTTAATTTTTGTAATTGCCCTGGGCAAAATTACTTGATGCTGATTGGCTGAGCACGCCTGCATTGAGTCGGTTTCCCGCTTCAAAGGCATGTACTAAAACCCGAAACACCGAAACGAAACCGCCGGAACGAAACCACCGGAACCACCGGAACCACCGAAACTACCGGAACAACCGAAACGAAACCGCCGAAACCGCCGGAACAACCGAAACGAAACCACCGAAACCGCCGGAACAACCAAAACGAAACCACCGGAACAACCAAAACGAAATCTGACTCCGGAAATACCGTTAAAAGAGTCACATATCGTCCCCAAGATCTTTTTGCCGCCATAATTTTAACTTATCTCCCCTCCCAGGTGATAAACGGTAGTAACCCACGTGAGTTGTTTTTGTTTGTTTTTTTACCGCCGATTCTCGCGTTTGAAACAAAGCACGAGGATGTTACTAATACCGGGAACGGGGAACGGGGAACGGGGAACGGGGAACAGGAGTCTGGGAACGAGTGTACAGCGGTAACCCGCTTGAAAATTCAAAATGGCGGACAAAACAAAAGAAAGGGCTCCAAGCGAAATAGTTTGAG
>JAHPZR010039707.1:0-17151 GCA_019787425.1 Platygyra sinensis | reverse complement strand
CAATGAGATTTTACTGACTTTTTACGTAGCCAATCAAAAAGCAAGAATTGATATTGACATTGCCTTTGTTTACGGCAAGTTTACGTTGTATTTTCCTCTCTTTTCTCAGCATTTGACCATTTTGGGGGGCTTGTCATTGGAAAAAGACAAATTGACATTAGTTTTTTATGCGTCTGTCCTCCGATTGACGATAAATTTTGACATAACATTGTCAAAGTTTACTGCGGAACTACTCGCCGGCGGGCTGCAGCTCGTGGTTCCGCCGCTACTTTGACAATTTATGACGCAATTTATCATCATTAAGAGGACAGACGCATAAAAAACTGACGTAAATTTGTTAAATTTCACAGCTTCCTCTCCAGGGTGTTGTCCTTGGTGATTTTAAAAATGATGGGCTCCCTCCCAACTGTTTTAAGAGTAAAAAAAGAGTATAACTCTTTATCATACATCTTTCTCGACTGTGTACAGTGTGACGCGATCGCATGTGACAAGACCCTGTTTTCGTTGTGACAAATATAAAATCAGACGCCGATACAACGTAGTATGATTTTCTTGAAAGGTGTATTATGATTTGGCTTGCAAAGTCAGCTTTCCTGAATGCGATTATGAGATAATTGCTATATAAAACGGTCAAACCTCTGGTGGCGACCACTTGTCATCATGTAAGCGACCAGTTTTCTAAAATACCAGAAGTTTCCAAGTCAATCACTTTATCATTCGATGCAGTTTTTTCTTCCCTTCCATTGGCCGACAGCCCACCACGTGACCTGCAAATAACTGCCTACAAATAATGGTCTGCTCATGCGTAGTACCGTCTAAACGTGTTTTGCTGCAAATAATATTCTGCTCATGCGTAATAGGAACCACGTTCTAGAGAGAAAAATGGCTGATTGCTTCCCTGAGCAGCCAGGAAGTGATTAAATTATGAAAACAAACTTGGGGTTAGAATGATAAAACAATTATTGAACTCGGTCGTCGCAAAATATCGTTATTAGTCAGAGTCTCGCCGATCAATTATTTGCCGAAGCCTTCCGCTTCGGCAAATAATTGATCAGCTCGCCACTGACAAATTACGATATTTTGCTCAACCTCGTCCAATAATTGATATTTGGAACCTCTTGAAAGCGACCACCTCTCGTAAGCGACCACCTCTCCTCAGGGACCAGTTTTCCAAAATACCAAAAGGTCCCAGTCAAATCACTATATTTGGATTCTCTTGTAAGCGACCACCTCTCCTCAGTGACCAGTTTTCCAAAATACCAAAAGGTCCCAGTCAAATCACTATATTTGGAACCTCTTGTAAGCGACCACCTCTCGTGAGCGACCGCGACCACTTTTAGAGATAAAAGTTGAAATTTTCTTTTGTTTTTAATCCCCCCTTAAACTTGATAGATAATAGGGCGTAAATTGGACAATAACTGTTGTAACATTATCGCATTTCAAAATTGACTTATCACATGAACAGGTGAATCATGAGGCAAAAATGTTGACCCATTATGGTCCAAGCTCTCTTAATAAGCAACCACGACCACCTAGGCTTGACATTTTGGGTGGCCGCTTGAGGTAGGTTCGACTGAATGTTTGTTCGCGGATGTTTAGACCGTCGCTTATCGGGATAAATCGTTCTGGCTTTTAGAATTAAAAAAGCCTCACCTGCTTTAAGGATTGAGTCTTGTGGGCCGTTCTAAACATGAAGTAAATCTATAGTTAATTAGTTCCCTGTACTATGGTAAATTTAAATTAACATGGATCATTTTGCTTTTGGTCAAAAATGTCCCGCGCCAACATCCAATAGTTGGCATCAAGAGATTATCAAGGTAATAGAGTAAACACCCATCTAGGTCTTCTAACCAAGATAATCCCTCTTAAGGTGGGTGGAAACGGTTTCCAGTACTTTTCAAGACTTAGAGTTTGATGGGTCATTATAACCACTCTTTATCGGTTAATGCCACAATCATGGCATCAACAAACTGCCCAGTCATCGGTGAACAAGTTGCTGTTATTTTTTTTGGCACAATAGGTTACCATAGCAACAATATGACCTGCTAAAAACACCCTTAATTTTACCTTCAAGCGCTTATAACTCAGAAACGAGCTCGGCGACCCCCAGTTATTATCTAATTGTAATCAGCAAATTAAGATGCAACTTTTTGCAAAGTTTAAAAAAAATTCTGCGAAGGGGGTTCAGAGCCACCTTAAATTTCCGAAAATTTAAGGTGGCTCTGAACCTCCTTCGCAGAATTTTTTTAAACTTTGCAAAAAGTTGCATCTTATCATAAAATCATAAATCCGGGGAAATGTCCTGTGCTTTAGGCTGTAATGCATTGTGACTGTCGGGTTACTCGGTGCACGTTTCGAGGAAGAATATCGGAAAATCCCTGCCCCTTCTATGAGCTAAGTAGTTAGGTGCAGCCCCAAATTAAGCTAAGGGTATGGTTTTTTGGTTATAAATAGAGTATCCAAGTTTGCCATTATGGTCATCATTATCGATAAGACCATTGACAAAAGCTATAATGTTTAGGACAACTGTGCCAGAAGCGAAGGGGAGGGTAATAAAATCGCAGTTTTTGTTCTTAAATAGGGTAAGGGTTTTGGGAAGCGGATCGCACACTCCCACCAATTTTTTCTGAGATTAATCGCCGCCCCCGCCCTTCGTGCCCCCAACCGACATCAGTGCACTAGAAATAAGTCGTGCAAGTGACAGCTCGAAATGACACATTTTTCACTCGAGGCCGAAAAGGTTGTCAGAAATTTCATCCCGAATTTCTTAATTGATATTTCATAATTGGTTGTTCAAACGTAACAAATAGATTACCCATGATATATTCAACTTGACGTTTCTTGTGTTACAGCACACATCTTCAGAAGTGACGGTGGTAAATCCCAAAAGTAACGAGCCCACTCCAACCCCCAAACCCGAGAATGACGAGAACAAGGTTCAAAGAATATTTATTTGTCCAATTAATAGTCAAGAGTAAGTTACGTATGGTATTATAGGTCATAATTACGATTAAGGCACTCCACAACAATAGCAGGTTTCGATCATGCTACGAAGCGTTGTGAAATGTAATTGAGCAATAGAACACTTTTTCAGTGTTTACATAGCTCATCGGCTAAACACGAGGAGGATTGGGGAATTCGAGACAGTTATGCAAACCCTCGACTCGGGTTTGCATAACTTTCGAGAATTCTCCCTAACCCCCAGAGCGTTAAGGTGAGGCTTTGTAAACACGGTAAAAGTGTTCTATTGCTTTTATAAAATAATTCTCGACCAGCGCACTGAAATACTGATAAAGCAGACAAACGTTACAATGCGTCAACTTTCTACTTTTCTGCCGAACAAAAAGCGACCTAGACTTAAAGAGTCCCCGATCTGGCAGAGACAAATTTAACCTGGAACGAAGAAATATTTTCCGGCTGTTTTTACGAGTTTCTATCTTTTTTGTTTCGAAATAGCGCTCAGCCGCACCAACTTTATATATCGCGTTTTGCTCCCCGAAAGTGGGGACCCCTTGAAAGTAGCGCCCCTTCCCCCCTACTCCCAAGAAAGTAGCGAGCCCCAAAGGTTGCTAATTCCGAAAGTAACGAGCGTCGTTACTTTCGGAAGTTCATAGCGGTGCATGTTAATGAAAAATTTACTCCTCAAACATCTGTTACCCACAGTGAAGAACCATTCAACCAAACCTGGAAATAGTACTTGTTTCAAACAGTCCGTTACCCGACCGTGTTCGTCCTGAAAAGTTCCTTTCAAGCACTGAGCGTATGACTAAGGCCCCGTCGACACTACACCGGAGGAATTTGAAAACGGAAGTTTCACTCTGAAAACGCATCAAATGTTTTTTGTCCGCGCTATAGCGACGCAACAAAATCAAACAGTTATTTTAGATTTGTATTTGAGGAAATCTCAGACACCGTTCTCGAAAAGCTCTTTTTTCAAAATATTTTCAGTCCACGCTAAAAGATCCTAAAACGCAGAGCCATCGTTTCAAATTCCTCCGGTTTGTAGAGCGTTTTTGAAAAGCTCCATTTTCGTGACGTATTAGTGTAGTGTGGTTTAACAGGGTCTGGAAGTGGGGGGGGGGGGGGGGGGGGAGGTGGGGGGGGCCTGATCCCGCATTCCCGCTCCTTTTTCACGAGAATCCCGCATCCCGCACTGTTTTCATCACTTTCCCGAATCCCGTTTTTTTTTCCGAGAAAAAAATACATTAAAAAGTATAATTTCTACAAAAGCTAATAAATGTAAGATGCAGAGTAGCCCTTTCTATTTATATTTTGAATTTACGCGTGTTTTTAAAGGTTCCTGCGGAAATGAAATAGCTTTTGTACCTCAGTATATGATAAAAGAGCACGATAAGGCAATCGTGATCACCTCAGGGTTTAATCCGAAGCCTTTACTCTTAGCGATTTCTGCTAACCCAGTGAAGGTTTTTACAATATCAGTGCTTCACGAAGTTGAACAGGTAGCTGTGTTCATCGCCGCTTCGCTAGACATTGAACTTCTCTTTGTGGATCGCCGAGGTGTTGGCGCTAGAACTAGAAGTATTGTCGGTACCACAAAATAAAACGAGACCAAACCTCTGCTGCAGCCGAGCTGGGATCACCATTTGCCATATCCAAGGCCATCCAGCAGATAAGCTGTTGAACAAAATCCCCTCAAGATTGCAATAAATGTGAAACTGTGAAGCGACTGAAGAGATTGAGCAACTGAGTCAACTGAGCATCAAGTCATTAACTCTCGGTTTGAAAAATTTAGTCTACATTTTTCAATTTCGTTGTTTGTAATCCGTGTCAATCAAGTTTCAAGTTTCAAGTTTTTATTATTTTACACTGTTTACAGACGTGATACAACTTAATATAACATAGTTTACAATTATATAGAAATAAAAAAATACAAACAAAAGTTAACCAGAAAAGAAACACTATTTAATCGTGTACAGTGACCAAAGTAGCTAATGAGCTTTCGAGTTGGTCACTGTCATGTGAGAGATAAATTGGCGTTGGCTGCATGTTAAGTATATTTGAAAGAGAAGAAAGACAAGCTAGAGAAAAAAGAGACGAAAATGATATCCTACATATTGTGCATTATTATCTTCTATGGCTAGTAGTTAGATTATGGTCAGTTTTGAGAGCTCTTCTCCATCCTTAACCATCCTTAACCATCCTTGTTCCATTATGGTTTATCATTATCTCGTTAGTGTTTTTCTATCTCTCTAAAGTATTTTTTTCTGGTTTCCTTCAATTTAAAGGTTTTTTTTGTCGATGGTCAAAATTACTCAAAATACCGTGCCGTAGCTCCTTTAACTGGTAACTATGCAATTACACCACACGGAATTTTCTGGCATCTGGTTGAAACAAAATACTTTCAGACAGTTTCAATTAGATAACTACCAACCAGGTACACTCTAGTTTGGTTTAAAAGGAGACACCAGGGCTTTGGCCGCTAGAACGTTATTTCAGTCGTGACGATTTCCCGAATTCCCAATCAACAGACGAAAAAATCCCGAATCCCGTGCCCAAATTTTGGTAAGTCCCTCTTCCTGGCGAGCAGTTAAATCCCGGATCCCGTCAAGATATTTATCGTTTTCCCGATTCCCGCAGCGTATTTTGGGAAAATCCCGGATCCCGAAAATACCCTTCCAGACCCTAGTTTAACCGCATAAATAAAGCTGCGTTTGTTTTCATATTCCTCGGCGTGATGTGCACGGGCCTATAGCAAAGGCCTAGCCTGCAGAACAGGCGGATAAGCGAGGCCAGCGCGATACACGAGCGCGGGCGCGAAGCGCAAGCCGAGAAAAATCCGGCGGATTTTTCTCGCCTCGCGCGCGCGCGCTGGCCACGCTAATCCACCTGTTCTGCGGGCTAGCAAAGGCCTAGAAATGCAACGGCGAATGAACCACGCAATAGTTATTCAACTCATTTCAGTTGGCCAGTCGGCGTATCTGTTAAATATTGACAAAACTGGTTTTGAACTGTTTGTTGAGCCGTTGTCGTCTAGTATCGAACCTAGTCGCGCAAAGGAGTCTGGGCATTAAGAGATTTGGTATAAGAGTGTCAGATCTTAAGAAGGTCAAATTCTGGGGTGTTTACAAAACCTGGACCGGACCGGATCGGATCGGATCGGATTGACAAAACCCGGACCGGATCGGACCGGATCGGACCGGATTAACAAAACCTGGATCGGATTGTGCCCTATTGACAAAACCCGGACCGGATCCGAAAAAAATCGGATCGCCATAAATTTCCCGCCAAAATGGTCACGTGGAAGCTCAATCGAAGATGGTGGAGAAAGAAGTATGTAGATGCCAATACGTAAGGCAGTGAAACGAGCGGGTCCGAGCAAGGAGATTCCACTTACTTACACTCGAACTTAGATTTCTACAGAAATTACACGAAACTCTCTTCTATGTAAATCAACAGCTTTTTTGCCGCATTTTTTTGTTCTGAGGCAATGGGAAAAGGTAAGTTTTTCAGGGATCAAAACAGGACATTACGAGCTGTGAATGAGTAAGATCTCGCGCTAGTTGTGTCCATGCAAGAAAGCTCTTCTCTCTGGTATCGTATTTGTCTCTTGGTGAAACATCACGTTGTTCTTGCAATTCAGGGGAAACTCAAACTCGCAAAGTGTTATTACTATATCCAAATAATATATCCAGCTAATTTTTTGTTATGTTATGAAAAAGCTATCGATCTTTAGACTGGAGTAAAGTGGAGTTCTCATGAAAGAAGAAGTGAAACACAACTTGGTCATGATAAGCGGGACATTCCTGCATTCGACACTGTTTTTTTTTTCACTCAAATTTGAGCAGATTACCACGAAAATGCTTAAGAGAAAGCTGTAGCTACTGTCAAGCTAATAGGTGTGAAGAAACCACAAGTTTAACACGTCTGTCAAGATAACAAATGAAAACAGCAATTGCATGGCGTTATAGGACGAAAACAAGCTTAGCACCAAAACGAGGCTACGCCTCGTGCAAGTCTAAGAAATGCCTCCCACAAGGGAGGCAAAGAGCTTTTCACCCCTTACTTAAAGTTAGTCGCATCGAAGAGATGTTGGAGGCTCCTCGTGCGGGTGGACTCTGCTCCCGTTAACTCTACTCCATGAGGAGGGTAGGGGGAGCAGAGAACGAGGAGCATTTTGCATGAAATATTTTTCGTTTTTTTTCCCTTTAAATAAACATGTTTAAGGTATCATGGTAGGTGGATTTTTAAGAAAAATGCGAAAATTTTTTTTTCGCTGTTCAAATTGAGAAGACTGAGAAAAATGGTTTGCAGAAAGAATGGAGAAAAAAGCTTTTTTACTTTTTATGATAAAGAGCAAAACTGTTTTTGAATCTCATTAAATCTCTTACGGCGCGTTGACAGCTCTAATTAAAATTCACCGCCAGTTGTCACATGTAATGCGAATTGCGGTGTGATATTTTATTTGCGCACGCGAACCGTTCTCGATCTGATTGTTTCATCGCAAGTCAAGCTTTCGTTCTTGTCAAATTTTTTTATGTCAGGACGAAAACTCGCAAGAAAACTTCTTACCCATTTCGTCTCCCGAAGAAACCGAATAGGCGAAAAGTCTGGTGGACACCAGCAAGGTTCAGCGTCGAACAATATCGATCTTTGGCTCCTGATCTGAGCGACATTGTATCCATATCAGATGGACTATATCTGGCATTAACAACTTGATTAAATGTCAAGAATATTCGAAATTGTCCGCTTTAAGTGATATTCTAACAGACAAATTTTTCAGTAGTGGGCCAAACATATCACAAAGCCTTTTTAATACGTTACAGGTGGGTTAAAAAGGAAGAAAAAAAATTTCATTTCCAGTTTGTCGAGAGGAGATTTGGCCACCGGAGTGTCGAAGGAGCGCTCGTGCCAGTCCTTCTCCTTATCACCGCCCAGCCTTTTCCGACTGTCGATTTGAGCGCTCTATAAAAACAGTGTATGGAGTCCGCCATAGTGTTTGATAAACGTTCGTTATGATAACGATAATCTTTAATAATGCTCCTCAAAAGCATTTTCGGCAACTATTTACAATAATGGGATAAGTAATTTACCATAATGTTTTAAAAATCAAAAAAAATGAAATTTAAAAACTATGTACAGTGTGCAAGGCCGCAAATGTGTTTCTTGCGGCATTTTTATGTATAAGTTTCAAAAAACAAAGTATGTAACTTACCTCGTCTGTTTTCTGTAGCTTTTTTATGCCTGTTACGCGAAGCAACTATACCTTTAGTGTCGTGAGCTTGGGGCGCCTGGGAGTATCTTATACGAAAAAGAACCATTACAACTTCCCTGACGCTGCCAAAAAAAGGCCGTCATATTTCTAGGCCAAAACTTGATCATTGAAACGTAAGTGACTACTTTGACAGAAAATTTAGAGTGATCCGACTTTTTTTGGATCCAGTCCGGGTTTTGTCAATCGGACGCAATCCATCCGGTTTGTTAATCTGGTCCGATCAGGTCCGGGTTTTGTCAATCCGATCCGATCCGATCGGTCCGGCTTTTGTCAACGCCCCAAATTCTGGCCTGGGAATAGCTCGAATCATCTATCCGACACAATGGTACTTACCCATTAGACTCAAAAATTGTTTCGGGTTTCTGTGATCAAGGCTACTTCTGAAAGTTGCCTTAATTAATTTTCTAATACAAATGTACAATCTAATGGCTGAGATCCAGCCATGAAGGTTACTTCAACCTTCGCGGGGCTGCATTGGCCAATTTTTTTTGTCAAGAAAATGAAAAACTTTGTCAGTTAAGCTATCATTTACGAAAAAATGTAAGTAAAATATTAAAAGAATACAGCTAACGGGTTCCGTTTTCGAAAAATCAATTCACTGTTGCGACTAGTAGGTTTCAAACTACTAGTCTTTTCTAGAATGCAATGGTGAATTGATTTTTCGAAAACGAAACCCGTTAGCCGTATTCTTGGATCGAACGAGGAGCTCAATATTCGAATAATCAATTCATTATTGCATTATTGAAACGACTAGCGGGTTCAAGTTTCAAATAATCAGTTCATTAATGCAATCTTGAGGGGTACGCTTCACTTAGTTTGACTGTAAACGCAAACAGGTTACGCGAATTTTTCGAGTCGAACTTGACAGATCTATAAAAGACAACCAATAGAAATAAAAGAAAATGCTGACACGCTTTTGGAGATTGATGCTTTGTGATAAACACTGCACGGTCATTTTGCATGAACAATCGCATGGTACCCGATTTATTCGTGTGGACGGCAGTCGGTCAATTTGGAGTTGACGGCCTCTACTGCTTTGGAAAGCAAAATCCACAAAACAAAGCACAATTTTATCGAACTCTCCCCCTTTGTTTGATATAAAGTTTGTGGGGGTTTCTTAAAAATTAGTAAAAAGAAGTAACCTTTTAAAGAATGCGCATCGGCGTGCACTGGCATTTGTTACCTCCAAGCTTTAAGAAGGTTTAAAAAACTATTACAAGTTACATTCAATTTTAGAGAGGATTCAAATAAACGAAATTCTTGGTTCACGACCTGTTGTATTTTAAATACTATTTTACATGTCTCAAACTAAAATTTCGCGAAGAGACTATACCTCAGTCATCGCGTGTTTTGGAAAGCCGCACGAATTTGACAGGCAAAACTTTTTCCACACTTGCGCCTCAAGAATAGTTTTTCGTAAATCCGAAATCCCCGCTTCAACTCAGAAAAACAAGCATTTATGGCAAAGAATCTGATTACCATTCCCCGGTCCTAAAAAAGGGTCTATAAGAAAAAAGGAAAAAAAAAAGAAAAGACCATTAAAAACGTACCAGTTTCCCCATTTTTTATACCGGGAGCGAACCTTCATGTGTAGACCACTGAGTACCCCCATAGGCGAAACGTTGTAGGCTTTTACGGGAAGGACGCCATTATTTAGTAAATTGAAAAACGGCGCTAGGCCGTTACCTTCACAGCTGCCAAGATGCAGATGACAATTTCATTTCCGCGTGATTTTCCCAGAACGCGAGGTTCCAATACCACTTTAATCAATGGCATTTCTAAATGGAGGGGGCCCCAGCGGGCAGCACCCCACCACCCGGCCCTTAACACCTTTTTGGGGGTAAAAAAAGTGGCCAGAGAGGAAGAAAACGACCGCAGGGGTTCGCGAAAACCCCTCCCCCCAACTCTCCTATCTCAAATTTTGGAGCCTTCACTTGTTAATACATAGCCTTAAATGACCAGAAATCAATGTTTTGAAGGAGTATCAGGTAGGATTCTAGATTTTTTTGAGGGAGTAATAGCTGATCTGGCCTCTTCTGCCTCATAGCAGAATCTGGAGTTCATAATGTAATTGTTTAGCTGCAGGTCTTGCACGTAGCTTGTAAAATAATTATGGGCGAAGGTTTCAAGTAAGCGTGGGTGGGTTCAAGGGTCTCTGGACTAGAAATTAAAGAGGCTGTCACTAACAATCGGAAATTTTAACAGAAGCGTCATAATTACACTGAACTCTCAAAAAAGAAAAGGACCACTTCTAATTTTCACAACAATGTCATTGCGCAGTTCCAAAATACAAAAGCAAACACACAGTTTACAAGATCTTGTATAAAACCATGTTAGTTTTAAGCTCTCATGCACACAAGCAAACCATGAACCATTAAGAGCCTATCAATGTCTAAAGAGAGCATCTGATTGAAGAAATTAATATTATTTGTTTTTTTGCTTTGTATGCAATCTCTTCCAACACTCCAGTGGTGAGCTGCGTAAGAAAAACAGAATGATTCAACAGTCAAAAGACTATAAATTTTTTTTTTCCATTCACCCACATTTTCATTGATGGAAAACATGAGGATAATGATTTAAAAATATAATTACTCTTCAAAGTGAGCTTAATTAAAAAAAGGATGTGATATAATTGGAAGACTTTTCAGATGAATGCAAAAGTTTTTGATGTCAGATTGAAAAGGACTGGTGGAACTCTTTGGAATTCTGTCTTTGTTTCTTACCTTTCTGTTCAATTGCCTCTGAAATAATAGAAAACATGGAATTGTCAGTTTTACCATTGAACAGTGAGCATTTAAATCTTGAACATTATAGGTAGTTTCATACCAGGGACATCCCCGCAGTGGTCACTAGAGCCCTCAGATTGGAATATGACATTGAGTGAGATATTGGGTATTGTTCCATGTACTTGGTGTAGCCAAAAATATAGGATTCTTTGCCAAATGAGATTTAACTATGAGTACAAGATGCGTACAAGTATGATTTTTGATTTCAAACCAGTGATGATTCTCAAAATCCTTACTCTTCATGTTGGTTTTAGGTAGACAGTTTTAGCCCATGGTTGAGAAGGGCATGTGACATGCCAACTAGAACTGAAAAGTCATAGTATACTTGATCTTGTACTTGCACTCAATTCTAAAGTGCCTTTGATTTAAAGCATAGCTGACAATAGGGTAATTTCATTTGCTGGTAACTTGAATTCTTAACAGTTCTGGATTTAGAATGAGGTTGAGCTGTATTTATCACATACAGGGCAAAATTACAGAATGCTGATTGGCTGAGACAGAGGGCTTTTTTTCTCAATCGTATCTATAACAAAATTCTCGATTGTGATTGGTTCTTTGCACGCTTATTTGTCACGTAATCGGCACAATCGCGTGGGTGTCCAATTGCAGGTGTCTGATTTGAACCTTTTGTAATCGGACACCTCCTAATTGATACCCATGTGATTTGCCACATCTGCATGCTATGACTTTTCTACTCTGCAAGTATGATTTGATAGTCAAGATTATTTTGTTATTGATTTTTATTATTTGATTTAATTTAGATTACAGAGGAATCCTGGGACAAGGTAAATAACTGAATGAAGGATTTTCTTTAAAAACACTAAATCAGGATTCCTTTCCCATTAATCTCTGTGTTCTCTTTCAGCAGTCTATTATGTCACTTATACATGCACCTTTTCCTCTTCTAGCTTTATAAGTCCAAGAGCCTTTCATTGTCATGTGATTGTACAGTTGGAAAATAAGTGAGACTTGATACATACCAAATGGATCAACTCTTCACTTAGTTTTGATGTGATACTCAGAGGCTAGCTTTTAAATTTTTTTATGTGAGTGGAGAGAATGCTGTACATTTTATTGTACTTTCTAGTTCTTTGATGTTTAAATTTACATTCAAAGTTGACATAAAAGTCAAACCCATCAAATTGTGGGACTATAAGTTTGTCTAGTCTGTCTTAATTTCAGTTATTGTTAATTAAATTACAGATTTTTGATGTCAATTTGAAATCAGCCTTCCTTCTAGCAAAGGATGTGATTCCGCTGATGGAAAAAAGAGGGTATAAATAGTTATAGAAAATTATATTAAATAAGTAATTTTAAAATTTTTTCACTTGATGTTTTTATTTCATTAAGAAAAGCCCCAGAACTCTGGTTGATTTCTTGTCTTTTCACTTGACCGTATTAGGGGTGGATCTGTGGTCTTTGTTTCATCAATAGGTGGTCTTCAACCAACGATGCCGGTAAATATCACTCATCTCTTATCCCTAGATTTTGGTATAGTTACTGAGTAAGCAACAGTAGATCTGTCATGCCAAGACCCATTTATATTTCAAGCAATATTTTGTGCACTTTTTGTAACAAATTACTTCCAGTACTAACAACTTTTATCACACCAATGGTTGCATCCAGAATTCATGTAATTTCTAAATATTAAATTTATCTTGCAGAGTATTCTTTTGTTACAATTCATTTTGCGGTATTAGCACATACAAAGTTGTGAACCTACAGATAGCCAGTAATTTCAATTAGCTCTTGAAACACACAAATGCCAAAAATACTATTGACAGAAATGTCTTTCAATCTATAACTTGCTATAAACAAAATTAATGTAATTTTAACTTTTCTTTCGGGTCAGTGTCAAGATGACTTCAAATGTATAATTCTGATTTTATTGATGTCCATTTTCATTACATGTAATAGTTATGAGATGCAAGTTACAAATACATGTATGTTTGTTGGGCTGGTACATATGACAGAAGGAATTTGATTTGAACAGTTGTTGACCAGTCATAATTTTGCGACATTTCCAAGGTGATAGCACCATACTTGGTTGAGTCCTCCCTTAAACCTCAATCAATTTGTGTTAGTCTCTTTTAACTTATTAAATGAATTTTTATTTTCAATTGATTTTAGGGACTTGGTGCTTACTCTGTAAGCAAGACTGCTCTGCTAGGTTTGACAAAGGTTTTAGCCCATGAATGCTCTCCTAAGGGTGTCAGGGTGAACTGTGTGGGACCAGGTATCATCAAGACAAAATTCAGTGGAGCAGTAAGTGAAATGAATTGAAATGTTATTTTGGCTGGAAAGTTATTGTAGGTGATCTCGCGACGAGTCATGCTTTGTGCAACAACCCAGCGATGTCGTGAGGACACAAGCTCTCAATATATATTCGTGTCTTGTTGTTCAGAATCTTGCAGCTCGTTACAATATCAGCTTGGTCATTACCAAAAATATCCACCATGTACCTTGTACAAAATTTGACAAGTTCCAGAAGAACATAGTGAGTTAGCTCAATTCTCATCTTAAGATGCTTTCCCCGGCATGTGAATGAAAAAAAGGCTCAATTCTAATGTCAGTACTTAAGAGTGACTTTCTATAAATACTACGGATAGGTGGGCAAAATGCAAAAATCGAATTCCCTCAAACTTTTTCACAAGAAAGCCCTCTGGAAACCATTTAAGAAAATACAACTTTCAGTTCGTTTGGATTTATATTTTTCAAGAAAAGCGATTTTTTAATTTTCACCCTCGGAGAAGCCCTCGAACCACTGAAAAATGTATTTCGTATTTGCGACTCGTGTGAGAAAACTAAAACAAATATCAAAACTATTTTGATATTACACAATTCAATGACCCTTCCTTTACATAGTACCGTTATTAGAATTCGAAAAGATTCAAACCTGAATTTTTTTAAAAAAATTCAAATTTACCCTCCCAAACACCATCATCAGAAAGCTCGATTTTGGCAAATTTCAACGCAAGAGCAAAAATTCCCTACCTGGTACATGGATTCCACTGTAAAGATGGTATTCTATAGAAAGAGTAAGGTTTCCTCTATCGTTCTGTGAAATAAAATTTTGGGCAACTCAAACTGCGAATTGTGACGACGAAAATATTTACGGTACTTGCTTAAAGTTTATGACCTTTGAACTTACAGTTGTCTTAATAAATACAAAGAGATAACCTGAAACAAACAGTTGGATATTTTAAGTATGAATTGGACCCTTCCCCCATTTAAATGATTTTTAATAGTTTTTTTTATTCTTCTGTGGGCAATTGTAAAGAACGGGAATACTTTTTTACGCTTTATGAAACTTGTTTATGAGTAACATGGCATATTTTTTGATTTACCGAAACGGCAATTTGTGAATATTAAAATTCGTTTCATCTATAAAGTCTATTTTAGTTTGCTGCAAAGGCGTTTAAAGTGTTTCTCATTAAAAACCAAAAATTGTATTGCAAGGAGAAAAGTTTCCTCTCAGATTTTAAAACAAACAATAGTTTTTTTGGCTATTACCTCCAACATGCATGGGCCTTGATTTACTCAGCAGCGTTATAGAGGGTGTGGATTCGCGGTGGGATGGGCGTGACGATATGCCTGTTGGCAAGTCAGAGGTCGCCTTTCTGTTCGCGAATCGAATTCCACACAAAAATATATGTATAAATAATCTTTCTTTGGAGGACTAATTTGATTAAAGACTCTTGTGAAAAGGTCTAAGGATGTTTGAAAACATTCATGGCATTGGTTTTCGACAAACCCTCACCGTTGCCCTTACCACGATAAAAAACTATGTGTGCAGAGGCCAAGTTGATCTGCCCTTTTGTTAAAGTGGTCACACAGTGGCATCACAACATACTGAGGGGGTCTTCCACAAAGGTGTGGGGCTTTAGGTGCAAGGGTGGGGACTCTTAGATGCATGGGACACATGTGGTTCAATAAACGTGGGAAAACAAAAGGACGACGGAATAGCTTCACCTACTGCCTTACCTGGAGGAGTTTCTCGAGTATGACAATGTCACCTAGTTTCCTGCTTATGACTGGCCGGCCATTATTGTTTTGACTTATTGGGACCCTCCAAGAGTACCATTATTTGGATAAAATTGAGAAGGAAGGTTCTAAAGCTTTTCTCCTAAGACCAGTTTACCATCCCCTAAGAAAATTCTCAGAAGCCTCTTTTTTTAAGTTTTTGTTTGTCTGAGGACAGTGACCTGATCGTCGAAAGCCACCGGGCAAACGTTCGCAACATTGTAGGGTGCAAAACATGATTGCGTGCGTTTAGCCCACCGTGTTGCCGGATGTGTTGACGACATGTTGGGTGTTGTTGGCTCAAAGTGACAATAGTCAAATTTTTCATCGAACAATTGTGGCTGTTTGCTGATGTCTTGTAGTCGTTTGGCCAGGGGTCCGTGAAAACCAATTTGGACCCCGGGGGCATGCGCACTAGTTCAATTTTCAACTCAGCAACTTGTCGGAAACACCGTTGCAAATGGGGTGGCAAAACGCACCGCAACAGGTTGCGCCCCAACAATGTTGTGTTGGGATCTGTTGCGTGTTGAAGGTTGCGATCGTTTGGCAGAAGCTTAACAGTGCAACATAATTTTACCTTGCCCTTTTCTTGTTCGAAAAAAATATATTTTTCCATTGTTGGGGCAGCGTTTTTGCCTCGCTGTTCTTAATATAGTTGATATTTACAGTCTTTAAAGAGAATTCCTGGCACAAAAAAGGACTTAGGAAAGATTTAACATGTGTTTACGTGTTGGAGTTTAGGGTGGTATTTTTTGGAAAGCAAATTCCTTTAGTCCAGTCCTCCTTTACCGGCATTGAGAAAAACTTCATTCCCAGGGGACTTTTCCCTTTGAAAATGGCCGGAGAGGGCAAGAAAGGGGAAAAAGCCCTGGGACAACGATAGGTTGGGCATCGAGATGTGGCGCAATCATGTCCTTAGGGGCAATTTTTGGCCTCGTGAAAAAAAGGTAGACAGTAGTTTATGGTGAAAAATTCTCCGGTATGTTTATCTTTCGAATCAATATAAGTATTCTTGGCAAACTGCGCACCTCTTACCCCTCGCCTGAAACCAACAGTATCAGTAACTTGTAATTAAACATATATAAAAAACATGTTGGGTTTAGGGGGATCGGTACGGGTGCGTGCAGGTTCCCAAAGATATGATCTTGATCAAACTTTCTCTCTGGTTACTTTGTTTTGCTTTTTGGTTTTCGAGTCACAAGAGAATCATTAACATTTCGGAAGAAAAAAAACACCAAATTCTTCTTTCGGGTTGCATGTTAGCCTGCGTGGGCAGGCCGTTTATAAAAAAAGGGAGGGACATGAATCTTCTAGGCTTCTCGCGTCGGATTTCCCCTGTTCCAAAACCCTTCGGACGCCTCCCCACACAGGCTTGTCTGCCATGTAGCCCGCAAGGAAGAGTGGGAAAGGGGTGCACGCAAAAATGGACTTCGGAATATTCTTTGGCCACATCTATCCAATTTTAAACAAATTGAAACAGTCGTGGGATTCGAAAACCCTCGGACCGGGGACGCAAGTGCCACCAAACGATGTGAGCGACACTTGAGGAATCACTTGGACTGCGATATAAAAATAGTGTAGGTCCAGGTTCTTCACTTTTTCCTTTAATAAGGGTTTCAAAATTTGTGTAGACCTTATTTCACAAGGAGTTTTATCAAGTAGGTCAAAGTATATTGATGTCAAAAGATACAATCAAATATATTTTGATGGAAATTTGATTCGATTTCGTGGGGAACTCGACTTTGGTCAAATATCGTCACGCCATCTCATTTTGCTATCAACAAACCGCTATAAAACGCTGCTGGAGTAAAATCCCAAGCATGCATCCCCGTGGCACGGTAGCAAAAAAAAAAACTATATGTTGTTTTAAAATCTTGAGAGGAAGACCCTCTACTTGGCAATTTACCATGTTTGTTTTAATGAAGAAAACACTTAAATGCCTTGCAGCACATGAAATAGAACTTAAAAGATTGGTAAACAAATCTTAATATTTCACAAAATTTCCGCTTCAGTAATCAAATATGCAGGTACTCATAAACAAGTTAGAAGCGTAAAAACAAAGTATGACTTTTCTATTTACATTGCCCACAAAGATAAAAAGTAACTATA
>JAHPZR010039701.1:17500-23178 GCA_019787425.1 Platygyra sinensis | reverse complement strand
TGTTTTCCTTGAATCCGCTAATTAGATGTTGGATCATCTCTAGTCATAGTAGTGGAATTATTTGGAACTCAGTATGCAAGTTGCAAAGCGAGCGGGCTATGGCATTGGAGTTCCCGTGGATTTCCGCGATCAAGAATCTCTTACCGAACTCAGAAGGGAATCCCCTTCTTTGAACGCTACTTAAGAACTAAACTTACTCTATCACGCAAGCTGCGAAAGTCTCAGCATTGTCTGGTAAATGCTAATAGTATGTCGCATTTAGGGGCCGGAATGTAACTTTCGCGCTATTCTGCCCTAAGAGGCCCACTGGGACATTTGATATTTTCGCGTGCGTTAGGCTATTATGCTAATAAGATTAGTAGTTTTAAATTCGTTCGCAACGGTCGAACAAACGTTTTTTTTCTATCCTCGAGTTATTAGAGCTAGTTGTCGTTATTATTGTAAGGTCACTCGCGATCACCGTCGTCCAGAGGCCTATCAATCATTGCGGGAAAAAGCTGTAAGTCTGTGTTTCGTAGCTACTTCTTTCTGTCTTTAAACGTTGTAAATAATTGTTTATTTTGTTCTATTTTCAGTCAAACTCGTTGTTGTGGATAAACTTTACGTTTACGTGTTTTAAACGATGTTTGAAGACCGCTACGAATTGGCCTCGTGTTACGACGATTACAATAGCAATAGTAACAGTGACAGAAACAATAACAGTAACAGTAAAAGTAACAGTAATTGTATCAGTAACAGTAAGAGTAACAGCAATAGTAACAGTAACAGAAACTATAACAGTAACACTAACAGTAACAGTAACAGTAACCTTAATAGTAACAGTTACAGTAACAGTAACAGTAACAGTAACAGTAACAGTAACAGTAACAGTTACAGCAACAGCAACAGCAACAGTAACAGTAACAGCAACAGCATCAGTAACAGTAATAGTAACAGTAACAGTAACAGTAACAGTAACAGTAACAGTAACACTAACACTAACAGTAACAGTAACAGTAACAGTAACAGTAACAGTAACAGTAACAGTAACAGTAACAGTAACAGTAACAGTAACAGTAACAGTAACAGTAACACTAACACTAACAGTAACACTAACACTAACACTGACACTAACACTAACACTAACAGTAGCAGTTACAGTAACAGTAACAGTAGCAGTAACAGTAATAGAAATAATAAGGCAGATCCTTTTTTTTCAGGAAATGATGGCGGAAATGATGCCTCATCAATGAAATGACAGCCCTAACTTAGGAACAAATGACTAGTTGGTAAAATAAAGGCTGAAGAAGAAATTGAATAAATGCGGGTAATGAGTAAATGCGGGTATAGAGAAAAATGTAACAAGGGGATAAATAAAAGCTGAGTCACTCAAACACTTTTACTTTAAGCATTTTCTTGTACAGATCAGTCCAAGGGAGAAAGGCGCGAACAGGCTTTACAGCCCTTATTAAAGCACCAACCCATGAAATTGAACTGACCTGAACACCGAACAAAGGCCATACCACAACACTGGGAACTCCGTGCCCTACTCTTTACGAGAAGTGTGTTGGTTCTTTAACGTCCCCGGCTAGCCATTCCATCATTTATTAAAACAGCAAGGAAGAAAAGTAAATTAAGGTGACTCCCGAGTTTTGCATTGCGCATTCCTACCGCGCACGATTTTTGCGTCATCAAAGCGCGCACATGAGCGCGCGCGCGTACAAAGCATAAGAGATTTCCCTCAAACTAAGCTCGATAGCGAGATAAAAGCTCCTTTTCTCTTAAACGAGCACGGTGGCCCCTACTTTTTATTTTATAAATTCAATGAGAACAATATCCGCAATAAGTGAGAAAAAAATTTGCTAGAAATCTATGGCTACTTTTTTGGCAAACGAAATAAATGCTACAGATATGGACGTAACGGGCCCACTAGAGCAAGTCCAAATTATGTTTCCTTTAAAGGATAAAACTATCTATTAATAATGCAGGGTATTTGAAGCCATTTTTTCTGGGACCTAAACGAATAAGCAATCAAAGAAAGTCGAACTCTGTGTGATATAACACGCCGCATTGAAAAATAATCGAGCTTATTTGTTGGGCACTGAGATAACCAAAAGTCACCTAAATATTCATATTTGTCAGCATCGTGGCATGAAAACAAGCACGGTGACCCCCTCTTTTTATTACTTTTTTAAACATCTCCTTGTACTGTAATGACACCGTACCAAGTTTCATCTGAAATCTATGGCAGGTTCTCGGGAATTACCTAAAGGAATCCTATTCACTACTTGCACAATACCATAATGCAGCTCTTTAACCCCCCCCCCCCCTCCCCGAAAAAAAAAAAAATTGCATACTCATTGTTTGCAATTTCCCCTGGGACATGCACTTCTCCCAGGAGTAATCTAAAACAATGCCTATGCAAATTTTTGGGGGGTAAAAGAGGGTGTATTATGGGATTTGTGCAAGTAGAGAATACTGTTGCCGACAAACTGCGCATTTTGTCCGTCACGTGATATTGCGCGCCAGGCCTCTGCTCAGACCATGTGCGTTTCGTCTGAGAGGAGCAGCTTGGTGAGTTTGATTCTGTCGTTGTTGAGATTTTCCGCTTTTGTAACTTAACATAATTATCCCATAACTATCGCCCTAATTATGATGTATTTCTGATTCATTTTATTGCGTGATTTTGTAACCAAGCTGATCTCAAATCAATGATTAAATAATCTGTCGCTTCGAACATTGAAGGTTTCTTTTTCCAGCCGATTGACGACAACATATACGAATTCTCGGATTTAACGTCATTTAATTGTCTAACGCAAAATAATCGTCTTGTTTTACGGAATAAACCTTACTTCAATGACAAACACAACGTTGGCTTAATCAAACATGGCGATATGATGCAAAAAGTGTGGCCATTTGGTATATGTGCACACAATTAGAGCGAAACCGCAGACCAATTTGAGAAAATAAACAAATTTGATAGCAGTGGGAGAAAATGCAAAAGTTAACAAAGTTGATTTAGACAGACGGAGATTGTGACAAACTGTGGCAACTTGAGGGAAGAAATAGTTTGCAATGTACGAATTTTACTATTTGAAATCGAATTGTGCCATAGCATGTGGCACACGTGCTACTGTCGCAAGGACGCAAAGATCAATAAGAAAGCAATAAAGTGTACAAAAACAGACCAAAAAAAATTAGAAAACCCAATCTCCTTATAACCATACAAAATTTGAGGTTTAAAGCAACAAACTAAATCATCTCATTAAAATTAGTAAGAGGTATTGTTAGAATGACTAAATTTCAATACATTTGAATAATGGTTAAAGAATCTGGAATGGAATTAAGCGAATTATTCGATCAATTCCACAGGAAAAACTGGCCATCAATATAATTCCTTTAAGTGACAATGAATTAACAGATCAAACTTCAAATGCATTATGATTTTGCAAACATTGTTAATGATTTTGGAAGTGCTATTCCTAGTATTCACAAAAATGTCGATGAGCCGTCCACAGCGGTCAAATGAGTGCGCATGCTTAAGCCACGCGCGCGCGATAGAGCGCGCGTGGGAATGGATTGCACCATTTCTATAGAAACAAGCAAGCGCCAAAATGGCGGCAGATCTAAATTTCGCGGTATGTGTTTCATTTCGCGAGGATAAGGGGAAAACAAAACAGCTAAGGTTTTTACCTTAAACACAGCTCTAAAAGGGGCGTCTCTTTTATATATCTTTTTCAACAAAGAAACTATCTATGCAACAATAGTGAATTTTCTTGTCGAATTTACGAGTTCGTAGAGAAACATGAAGACTTGTGTTTTTTATCGCGATAGTTGTCGTTGGTCTCTCCGGGGGCAGATTTTCGGATCAGAAAGGCTGTTGCCTAAGCAGTAAAACTCGGGAAAAGAACGTTTCTAGGGGCAGAATGATTGAACTTAGTACCGAGCTAGCTGAGATGGCTCGAGTGGCGGAGGTTGACCGTGGAAATTTTGTGGGATGAAGAGGGAAAGTGACCGGAGGCGCGTAAATCACGCGCGTGTTCACGCGAGTTCCCAGTCGTTTGACCGTTGTGAAGATGAGCCGTGTATGCCACCTTCCACTCAGGATAGTTTTTTCTTATCCCCCATTACCCCAGTGGAATTAGAATGTGAAATATCGAATTTAAAAACTGGAAAAGCAGTGAGCCCTTCTAGTACTCCACGGTCAATCTTGAAACTTCTTAAAGGTGCTTTGTCAGAGCCCCATCAAATTATCTTCAATTACTCATTTCTAACTGGCATTGTTCCTGGTATTGTTTAAGACTGGTTTACTTCGAATCTGAATAATAGAAAACAATTTGTATATCTTGGAAATACTTACTTTACTCTACTCTCTCAGGTTGTTCAAAGCCAGATTAAACTGACCCAGGATTAGCGAAAATTTTAGTTTTGTAACTTTATTGTAAGGTTTTCTATTGGCCTTCGTCTTTCGAATTTGAATAATCTCCAGGTCCTCAAAACACAAAAAAGCAGTGAAAAACATTCGTATACAAGAAAAAAATTATACTTCGGTTAACTTCTTTTTTAATCCTGGGTTGCCGTTAACCCACTTCCAAACAACTCGGCCCTCATCACAACTTAGTCTGACATGAGCCCACGTTATGAACAAAACCTGCCCTTAATTAGCGGTCAACTTAAAAAAAAAGGTGGCCTCCGGCTCGATAAGCTCTAAACTTGAGCCCGCGATATAGTCACGTGACACTGGTCAGCGGATACCTTGCATTGTAAGGTGTGAATTGACCATAACATGGATGTCCAAAATCAAAGAAGGGTGCATGTCTCTCAACCTATTTGCTGGAGTATGGCCGCCATCTTGAATGACTCCGCCGCTGTCGTGAGCACGCGCCCTCGAGCAATTCCGCTAGCCATGATAAACATGAGAAAATCAATTCATTGGTTTCCTTTACTTACTATAATTATAGGTATTGGTCTCCGCTTGGCGGCTCTTCGGGCTGCCGAAGCTCATCTCAAAAACTAAATTCTATCAAATTATTGGGTTTTTCACTTCAGTAAAAGATACCCATAATTTTCTTTTTAGTTGTCATTTTATTATACTTACACAACAAAACCAAATATTACGACAATACGAAAACGCTAACTAAGTTACAATACATAAAAGCAAAATGCAAAGTATAACAATATATCCCTGATAAAACTACACTATCACTAACAATCCATTTTACATTACAATATTTTGTATTTACATTTCATTTTAACAAATAAGCTGAAATTAACTAAATTGAAAACTCGCCCATTTCACCCTCAAAGATTCCATCTTTTTATTGACACGTCTAATATAATTTTCTGTTTCATATTTAATTAGAATTTTAGTTTTAAAACCATTGATATTTGGATGAATCTGGTTTCTTCTACAATCCCACAAATACGATTCTTGCAACAAGAAGAAATTAGTTAAGTAAGGGGCAAGATCTTTGCGGTGTTTGTTATCTCACTGTTTTAGTATATACTAAAACAACTATTCACCTCACGGCTTCGCGGCTCGGTAAGTATCCACCGCTAGCCATCTCCACTTCGGTGAATAGTTGTTAATTACTGTGTGTGTGAGAGAGAACTGTGTGTGTACCTGCTTGGGTGTCTGTTCCAAAGATGTTCTTGTCCATCTGAACACATACGCCCATTGATTGAGAGAATGTCACATT
>JAHPZR010039701.1:10000-12500 GCA_019787425.1 Platygyra sinensis | reverse complement strand
CCTATTGACTATAAGAGGACCACCTTTTTTACAAGGTAGGAACAAAACGTTCACTCTGGTGTAAAAGAGGAACGTTTCGTTCCGAGTTCCTATCTATGAATGGAACACACTGTTCCCAAATTGGTAAATTAGGACTGTTTTGTTCCGAGTTCCTATCTGTCAATGGAACATATTGTTCCCAAATTGGTCAGTTAGGACTGTTTTGTTCCGAGTTCCCATCTGCAAATGGAACAGTTTGTTCACAATTGCACATTTAGCACCGTTTTGTTCCGAACTTCCCATCTGTGAATGGAACATATTGTTCCCAAATTGGTAAATTTGGACTGTTTTGTTCCGAGTTCCTATCTGCAAATAGAACACACTGTTCCCAAATTGGTAAATTAGGACTGTTTTGTTCCGAGTTCCTATCTGTAAATGGAACACATTGCTCCCAAATTGGTCAGTTAGGACTGTTTTGTTCCGAGTTCCCATCTGCAAATGGAACAGTTTGTTCACAATTGCACATTTAGCACCGTTTTGTTCCGAACTCCCATCTGTGAATGGAACATATTGTTCCCAAATTGGTAAATTTGGACTGTTTTGTTCCGAGTTCCTATCTGCAAATAGAACACACTGTTCCCAAATTGGTAAATTAGGACTGTTTTGTTCCGAATTCCTATCTGTAAATGGAACACACTGTTCCCAAATTGGTAAATTAGGACTGTTTTGTTCCGAGTTCCTATCTGTAAATGGAACACACTGCTCCCAAACTGGTCATTTAGGACCAAATTTAGGACTGTTTTGTTCCGAGTTCTCATCTGCAAATGGAACAGTTTGTTCAGAATTGGACATTTAGCGCCGTTTTGTTCCGAATTCCCATCTGTGAATGGAACATATTGTTCCCAAATTTGTAAATTAGGACTGTTTTGGTCCGAGTTCCTATGTGTAAATGGAACACACTGTTCCCAAATTGGTAAATTAGGACTGTTTTGTTCCGAGGTCCTATCTGTAAACTGAACACATTGTTCCCAAATTGGCCATTTAGGACTGTATTGTTCCGAGTTCGTATCTGTGAATGAAACATATTGTTCTCAAATTTGTCATTGGGGAACACATTTCGGACCATTTTGTTTCGCATTCCCATTTGAAGCAAACAATAGGGCGTGCACAGCCCTGCTTGGGCAAGCTTGATTGCATCCAAGTGTCATGAATTTTGCACAATAGTAATAAGAGCGGGCAAGTAAGGGCATGCCTTGGCAAATACAAATATATATGCAGTTCCTTTATTTGTCATCGGTTACTGTGGGTCAAATGTTCTAGAAAGGCAAAATGAGCAAGAAGTGCAAAGTCAATTGGTCAGATATCGATGGAGCGTCACCCAAACCAAAACGCCTTCACTTGGAAAAGGATGAAGCCGACAGTTTGTATCATTACCCAATTCAAGAGTGTGATCATGATGAATTTCAAAGTCAAAGAGGGTGCAGAAAACATGTTAATACCAAGCACAGTTGGTTCTTCTATTTTGACGAAAAACCCAATTCGAAAGAAATCGATTTTCCGATGAAGAACACAATTCAAGATCAAACAAGTGAAACCAAAAAGCATGCTGTTAAGTTACTTCCCTCGTTTTCATCATCTTGTGATATCGGCGAACTATTCACGAAATGGTTGACGGAAGTGGCGGTGGTTGCAAGAAAGATGGCACAGCTAACAAATAGTGACAAGATGCTTGAAGTTTCTGAGATTCTGCTGCGAAGACGAGGAAGAGTTGACTTTTGACGTGGTGGACTTTAGTTTGTGTTCTCCAAATTTGTTGTTCAAGTTTATCGACTACCTACAAGACGAATGCAAGCTTGGACACGGTGGGCGTTTAGGCTACATAGATGCAATTTCTGAGAAAACTTCATGGCGCTTCGGAGGCAGTTCTTCGAAAGTTCTCTGCAACAGAGTTGTACCTCAAAAGAGCGCGAAAGACAATTGCAAAAATGATGAGATTGCAGTGGACTCAAGATTTCGACATTGAGACACTGGAAGCAAGAGGCCACTGGGCAACAATGGAGGAGGAAAGCAATAGAATTGAGGAGGAGGAGGAGGAGGAGGAGGAGGAGGAGGAGGAGGGGGGGGGGGGGGAGGAGGAGGTGGTGGTGGTGGTGGTGCAGGGACAATAATAGAATTGTGTTGATTGAAGGCTATATAAATGTAAAACATCATACACATTTTGTCAGTTTCCACTAAGCTTTGAGTGAGTTGACATGAGTTGGTCCTGTCCTGTTTGTCAAGAGGAGTTTTCTAGGAAAGATAATTTGCAAAGACATGAACAGAAAACACAGTAATTCCAATTTGCTTAGTCATACTGATGGCTCAAGAAAAGTGTCAGCGGTTTCAGTTGGTTCATCCATTTACTTGAATGGTTGCAGGGATGACCGGTTCGGGAATAACTGTCTGGGTACAATCACTGTTACAACAAGCTCAAACCGTGATCGATCAATCACCGGAGAGAGTAATCTGGTGTTATTCACAG
>JAHPZR010039701.1:0-5000 GCA_019787425.1 Platygyra sinensis | reverse complement strand
ACCTATAATTATAGTAAGTAAAGGAAACCAATGAATTGATTTTCTCATGTTTATCATGGCTAGCGGAATTGCTCGAGGGCGCGTGCTCACGACAGCGGCGGAGTCATTCAAGATGGCGGCCATACTCCAGCAAATAGGTTGAGAGACATGCACCCTTCTTTGATTTTGGACATCCATGTTATGGTCAATTCACACCTTACAATGCAAGGTATCCGCTGACCAGTGTCACGTGACTATATCGCGGGCTCAAGTTTAGAGCTTATCGAGCCGGAGGCCACCTTTTTTTTTAAGTTGACCGCTAATTAAGGGCAGGTTTTGTTCATAACGTGGGCTCATGTCAGACTAAGTTGTGATGAGGGCCGAGTTGTTTGGAAGTGGGTTAACGGCAACCCAGGATTAAAAAAGAAGTTAACCGAAGTATAATTTTTTTCTTGTATACGAATGTTTTTCACTGCTTTTTTGTGTTTTGAGGACCTGGAGATTATTCAAATTCGAAAGACGAAGGCCAATAGAAAACCTTACAATAAAGTTACAAAACTAAAATTTTCGCTAATCCTGGGTCAGTTTAATCTGGCTTTGAACAACCTGAGAGAGTAGAGTAAAGTAAGTATTTCCAAGATATACAAATTGTTTTCTATTATTCAGATTCGAAGTAAACCAGTCTTAAACAATACCAGGAACAATGCCAGTTAGAAATGAGTAATTGAAGATAATTTGATGGGGCTCTGACAAAGCACCTTTAAGAAGTTTCAAGATTGACCGTGGAGTACTAGAAGGGCTCACTGCTTTTCCAGTTTTTAAATTCGATATTTCACATTCTAATTCCACTGGGGTAATGGGGGATAAGAAAAAACTATCCTGAGTGGAAGGTGGCATACACGGCTCATCTTCACAACGGTCAAACGACTGGGAACTCGCGTGAACACGCGCGTGATTTACGCGCCTCCGGTCACTTTCCCTCTTCATCCCACAAAATTTCCACGGTCAACCTCCGCCACTCGAGCCATCTCAGCTAGCTCGGTACTAAGTTCAATCATTCTGCCCCTAGAAACGTTCTTTTCCCGAGTTTTACTGCTTAGGCAACAGCCTTTCTGATCCGAAAATCTGCCCCCGGAGAGACCAACGACAACTATCGCGATAAAAAACACAAGTCTTCATGTTTCTCTACGAACTCGTAAATTCGACAAGAAAATTCACTATTGTTGCATAGATAGTTTCTTTGTTGAAAAAGATATATAAAAGAGACGCCCCTTTTAGAGCTGTGTTTAAGGTAAAAACCTTAGCTGTTTTGTTTTCCCCTTATCCTCGCGAAATGAAACACATACCGCGAAATTTAGATCTGCCGCCATTTTGGCGCTTGCTTGTTTCTATAGAAATGGTGCAATCCATTCCCACGCGCGCTCTATCGCGCGCGCGTGGCTTAAGCATGCGCACTCATTTGACCGCTGTGGACGGCTCATCGACATTTTTGTGAATACTAGGAATAGCACTTCCAAAATCATTAACAATGTTTGCAAAATCATAATGCATTTGAAGTTTGATCTGTTAATTCATTGTCACTTAAAGGAATTATATTGATGGCCAGTTTTTCCTGTGGAATTGATCGAATAATTCGCTTAATTCCATTCCAGATTCTTTAACCATTATTCAAATGTATTGAAATTTAGTCATTCTAACAATACCTCTTACTAATTTTAATGAGATGATTTAGTTTGTTGCTTTAAACCTCAAATTTTGTATGGTTATAAGGAGATTGGGTTTTCTAATTTTTTTTGGTCTGTTTTTGTACACTTTATTGCTTTCTTATTGATCTTTGCGTCCTTGCGACAGTAGCACGTGTGCCACATGCTATGGCACAATTCGATTTCAAATAGTAAAATTCGTACATTGCAAACTATTTCTTCCCTCAAGTTGCCACAGTTTGTCACAATCTCCGTCTGTCTAAATCAACTTTGTTAACTTTTGCATTTTCTCCCACTGCTATCAAATTTGTTTATTTTCTCAAATTGGTCTGCGGTTTCGCTCTAATTGTGTGCACATATACCAAATGGCCACACTTTTTGCATCATATCGCCATGTTTGATTAAGCCAACGTTGTGTTTGTCATTGAAGTAAGGTTTATTCCGTAAAACAAGACGATTATTTTGCGTTAGACAATTAAATGACGTTAAATCCGAGAATTCGTATATGTTGTCGTCAATCGGCTGGAAAAAGAAACCTTCAATGTTCGAAGCGACAGATTATTTAATCATTGATTTGAGATCAGCTTGGTTACAAAATCACGCAATAAAATGAATCAGAAATACATCATAATTAGGGCGATAGTTATGGGATAATTATGTTAAGTTACAAAAGCGGAAAATCTCAACAACGACAGAATCAAACTCACCAAGCTGCTCCTCTCAGACGAAACGCACATGGTCTGAGCAGAGGCCTGGCGCGCAATATCACGTGACGGACAAAATGCGCAGTTTGTCGGCAACAGTATTCTCTACTTGCACAAATCCCATAATACACCCTCTTTTACCCCCCAAAAATTTGCATAGGCATTGTTTTAGATTACTCCTGGGAGAAGTGCATGTCCCAGGGGAAATTGCAAACAATGAGTATGCAATTTTTTTTTTTTTCGGGGAGGGGGGGGGGGGGTTAAAGAGCTGCATTATGGTATTGTGCAAGTAGTGAATAGGATTCCTTTAGGTAATTCCCGAGAACCTGCCATAGATTTCAGATGAAACTTGGTACGGTGTCATTACAGTACAAGGAGATGTTTAAAAAAGTAATAAAAAGAGGGGGTCACCGTGCTTGTTTTCATGCCACGATGCTGACAAATATGAATATTTAGGTGACTTTTGGTTATCTCAGTGCCCAACAAATAAGCTCGATTATTTTTCAATGCGGCGTGTTATATCACACAGAGTTCGACTTTCTTTGATTGCTTATTCGTTTAGGTCCCAGAAAAAATGGCTTCAAATACCCTGCATTATTAATAGATAGTTTTATCCTTTAAAGGAAACATAATTTGGACTTGCTCTAGTGGGCCCGTTACGTCCATATCTGTAGCATTTATTTCGTTTGCCAAAAAAGTAGCCATAGATTTCTAGCAAATTTTTTTCTCACTTATTGCGGATATTGTTCTCATTGAATTTATAAAATAAAAAGTAGGGGCCACCGTGCTCGTTTAAGAGAAAAGGAGCTTTTATCTCGCTATCGAGCTTAGTTTGAGGGAAATCTCTTATGCTTTGTACGCGCGCGCGCTCATGTGCGCGCTTTGATGACGCAAAAATCGTGCGCGGTAGGAATGCGCAATGCAAAACTCGGGAGTCACCTTAATTTACTTTTCTTCCTTGCTGTTTTAATAAATGATGGAATGGCTAGCCGGGGACGTTAAAGAACCAACACACTTCTCGTAAAGAGTAGGGCACGGAGTTCCCAGTGTTGTGGTATGGCCTTTGTTCGGTGTTCAGGTCAGTTCAATTTCATGGGTTGGTGCTTTAATAAGGGCTGTAAAGCCTGTTCGCGCCTTTCTCCCTTGGACTGATCTGTACAAGAAAATGCTTAAAGTAAAAGTGTTTGAGTGACTCAGCTTTTATTTATCCCCTTGTTACATTTTTCTCTATACCCGCATTTACTCATTACCCGCATTTATTCAATTTCTTCTTCAGCCTTTATTTTACCAACTAGTCATTTGTTCCTAAGTTAGGGCTGTCATTTCATTGATGAGGCATCATTTCCGCCATCATTTCCTGAAAAAAAAGGATCTGCCTTATTATTTCTATTACTGTTACTGCTACTGTTACTGTTACTGTAACTGCTACTGTTAGTGTTAGTGTTAGTGTCAGTGTTAGTGTTAGTGTTACTGTTAGTGTTAGTGTTACTGTTACTGTTACTGTTACTGTTACTGTTACTGTTACTGTTACTGTTACTGTTACTGTTACTGTTACTGTTACTGTTACTGTTACTGTTAGTGTTAGTGTTACTGTTACTGTTACTGTTACTGTTACTGTTACTGTTACTATTACTGTTACTGATGCTGTTGCTGTTACTGTTACTGTTGCTGTTGCTGTTGCTGTAACTGTTACTGTTACTGTTACTGTTACTGTTACTGTTACTGTTACTGTAACTGTTACTATTAAGGTTACTGTTACTGTTACTGTTAGTGTTACTGTTATAGTTTCTGTTACTGTTACTATTGCTGTTACTCTTACTGTTACTGATACAATTACTGTTACTTTTACTGTTACTGTTATTGTTTCTGTCACTGTTACTATTGCTATTGTAATCGTCGTAACACGAGGCCAATTCGTAGCGGTCTTCAAACATCGTTTAAAACACGTAAACGTAAAGTTTATCCACAACAACGAGTTTGACTGAAAATAGAACAAAATAAACAATTATTTACAACGTTTAAAGACAGAAAGAAGTAGCTACGAAACACAGACTTACAGCTTTTTCCCGCAATGATTGATAGGCCTCTGGACGACGGTGATCGCGAGTGACCTTACAATAATAACGACAACTAGCTCTAATAACTCGAGGATAGAAAAAAAACGTTTGTTCGACCGTTGCGAACGAATTTAAAACTACTAATCTTATTAGCATAATAGCCTAACGCACGCGAAAATATCAAATGTCCCAGTGGGCCTCTTAGGGCAGAATAGCGCGAAAGTTACATTCCGGCCCCTAAATGCGACATACTATTAGCATTTACCAGACAATGCTGAGACTTTCGCAGCTTGCGTGATAGAGTAAGTTTAGTTCTTAAGTAGCGTTCAAAGAAGGGGATTCCCTTCTGAGTTCGGTAAGAGATTCTTGATCGCGGAAATCCACGGGAACTCCAATGCCATAGCCCGCTCGCTTTGCAACTTGCATACTGAGTTCCAAATAATTCCACTACTATGACTAGAGATGATCCAACATCTAATTAGCGGATTCAAGGAAAACATTCTTGTCGATTGGTCGTTGTAAGATCGATCCTTTGGTTTGCACTGTTACTCTTCGCA